>ML675648.1:3549505-3571111 GCA_007922155.1 Mesoclemmys tuberculata
CACGCAGAGCCCCCCTCCTCTATACCCTACCTCTCCCCCCCACGCAGCCCTACAGCTTCCACTTGGCCCCCCCCTCTATGCACCACAACTGCCTCTACACAACACCCACCCACACGGCATCCTCCATCCCTGCCCCCCACAACCGCCTATACACACACACTCCGCCCCCCACCCCAACCTCCTCTACCCCCTTCACTGGCTCCCTCAGCTGTCCTCTCAACTCCACCAGGCACTGGCTCCCTCTCTTCTCCCCACCCCCACCTCCCTACACAGCCCGCCCCAGTGGAGAGAAGTCTGTGTTCATGCCAACACCGAATCCTACATTTCTATCGCAGGCTCAGAGGGTCTGCGAGATCACTGCTGACAGGTCTAGGGCAGAGGGAAATGTGCCCAAGGAGCTAGAGTGAGACAGCAGCCCTTCAAGCATAAACTAAGGACAGAGCCTCCGCCCACAACTCCTAGAACCTCCTGCAGGGGGTTTTGAGGCCTCTGTTTGCTGGGCACTGTTAAGCATCTGCTTTGGGCCTATCAGGACAAAAAGTGTTGGGATTTTGTTTCAAACACTGACTTTAATGGGATAAATGCTGCTAAGTCTGCATTTTCCTCACTGGCTGTTACTTCCTGATGACTGGGAAGTTGATGGGCACCTATTTCCGGGCCCATTGACTTCGGCTGAGGTTCAAATCCTCCAAGCCCTGAGATGGTTTCTAGGTGCTGCAGAAAGGGGCAGAATTACAAAGAATAAAATGTAGGAAACCACAAGAGTATGATTGTCTGAATGGGCACTGAAATACAAACAGCTGTGGTTTTTTAAAAAATAGAGAATTAACAATTTTAACCAAGACAAATTAAAAACTAAACTCATTCTTTTGGGCCCAGTTGGAGAAACTTTTCAATGAAATGATTATCCAAAGCAATATATTTTAAAAAGGCCTTTTAGTAAAATGTAAAAGCTTTGTATTCCACGTTACCAGCAGTCAGGAAATGCAAAAGTTAGGGTTCCAACCTCTGCTGCCGTGGACATCCTGTATAGTTATGTCATGTCATAAAATTACAAAGGATGTGCAATGCAGCAGAGAGACTGCTTTTCTAGGAACCGTATCTTTTGCAGTTCCTGACTCTTGGTTATTAACGCCCTGATCCAGCAAATATTCAAACACCTACATATCTGTATTCTCAGGAGCAGTTTTATGGCCTTAATGTTGTACCAACACGTTCTTTTAAATTTAATTTCCTGGGTTTTTAAAAGAAAAAAGCTAAAAGGATTTAAGGAATTAAGGTTCTTCAAAATCCTTAAAGCAAGGTATGTCATCAAGGCAGCATAACCATCTAACCACTTCAAATTTAGCTGGTATAATCTCTTCAACTACTCTAAACATTTGGAAAAGCAGAGTGTGTAAATTACCACTAACTTGGGCTCTGTTCCTGAAATCAGACCCATGCCAGTCAAAGCTTCGCTTCCTTTAAGCTCCAGTAGAACATCTGCTTTTTAAAACACTTTTTGACTCACAAAAGGAAATCCTGTTTTGGAAGATTTTGTTCCATGAACAATGAAGTGACCAAAATAATTACTGTGTTTCTAGAAAGAATAAAGAAAAATAAACTTCATTGAAGCTGTTGCATATTTTCATACTATAGGTAAAATAAACTCCAGTTGCTCTAGATGACCATTCCTCTAGACTATATTCAAGGAGTTTCTTAATGGGTCCAAAGAAAAAATGTTAAAAACTACCTATCAGTGTGCCTTCCCTGAAGGAAGTGTCAGCATTTTCAAGAATTTTGTGGAATTACTGCAAGTGACTGGATATTGTGCCACTCGCTCACCCTCAGCACCTCCCAAATCAGATACACCACCAAAGATCACACTGCAGTATTCATAGCAGAAAGTATAATTAAAGTTCTGCTGATTGTGACAGAAAAATGCCATTAAGAAATGCAGCCCTGATCAATTTTTTGAACAAGTGTTAAGTACAAAAATTTAAACATCTCATATAATTTGGCTTGCAACATATCTTGGAGTCTTCGGTAGTTTAAAAATTTTAGACAACCTTTTCAGTTAACTACTTGTGCAATCCTTGTGACAGTATTAGCCTCGCGCACCTTCTTCTTAAACATATTATTTAACAAACTTTTCCTTTACATTTTAAGTTAATTTAGTGCTGATGAAATTTGCCAGACCTATTCAGTTTACAAGTCCAGAGTTCAGAAATGTTATAACATTTAGAATCTGGCTAGCAAAGCTCAGAAGAATTAAAACCCCTTGGATAAGTGTGACTCCAAAACCTCTCATTGTCAACAAACAGGGGAATTGAAAAAATCCTGAATCTGGTATACCAAAAAATGTCATGTAAGGTATCAAAGAAAGCTGATTACGAACATCATCACAAAATGTATGATTTAATGTATGATACTATGCAAGGACTTACATATATATTACTGGAAATATGCAGAAGTGAAAAACTGGTTCTGTCCAGTCAGAGATATTTATCCATTTATCTGTTAAAATGTACATTGAGTATCATCTTGTTCACAATAACCAGTCTCAGGAAAACACAGATGAAGGATTGTGACATTCAACAGGACGAGAACATGCTCTAGAGCCTGGGGACAAGGAAAACACCCTGTTACCTAGGAAGTAAGCAGATGGCACATTTACATTCATGAAAAATGGGATCACAACCAGTCTTGGTTGGAAACACTGCCGTGAGATATGACTGCCTGAGACAGGAGGTTGGCTTGTTTAGTCTCTAGAAAATTTGTATTGATTTGTTTGATATTAAACCATTTTTGTTCCACTAATCTAATTGTCATATCCTTTTGGTTTCTTTCTAGCTAGGTTTCTGTTATAGATGCGTCTATCATTTTCAGTTCACATCAGTTCTAGTGGATTCAGGTTTTACACTATACCTCTTATTGTAGTACAATGTCATCCTCATTTTGTTAATTGGGGGAGATTTTAGAGCCAATACCCCTATTACTGCAAAATGTGCCATGGGATCTTTCATGACCAGGCATTGCTGGTTCTACTCTTTAATGGCATCTCTTGCACCGACATGCCCTTTATTGCTCTGGTAGGAGGCTGGTGTCTTGAATATTGATTCAGAGGAGAAAGTACTTCCTAGTCCACCACTATCATTTCCTGCAAAAACTGGGTTTTTCCTCTTCGGCTCTCCCATTTAAGCATTGGCCAAATCAAAGTTTAGTATTAATATTTAAAAGCTAAGATATGTTGGTCAGATTTGATCGTGGCAATGAAGACTGATGGCTGGACAAAGTTGATGCATATTGTCTGAGCTACAGTAAAAAAATCTGTGTGTATATCCTGAAAACAGCGCCCGGCAATGCTGACCAATTCACAGTGCAGTTTGAGGAAGTTATAGAACATGTCTTCCCTTGCAAGTGACAGGAGAGGGTGGAAACACCCTCTTCCAGATGAACAAGGGAAGGTAGATCTGAGGATAACTCTAGTCCCCACCTTCCAAAATGTTTCATGGACATTTTTGTGTAGTATTTTCTTTTTTATGCTGACCACCTCAGAAAAGATCTTACTGCAACTAGCATTTTCATTTCCTGCACACAGAGAACAAGAAAGTGAATCAAGCCTTTTGTGAATTTGTCTCATGGCACATTAATTTAAGCAGAGCAGGAGAAAATGCAGAGAGACATCTTGTGCTGTCTCAGAAAAGCAGGACGCAAACTAGTGTAACAGGGTTTTGTTAACTCAATGCATTTATGTACTAAATTCAATTAGAAGCCAGTTCCAAATCATCTGGAATAAAGCTCAGGAAGGATATTTTCCTACTTTTAGGAGAGATAATAAGTCTTAGAGAGAAATGTATGGTCTCTATGATAGCAAGGGCAGTACAATTTATTATATTATCGTACCATCACACACAATTACTCTATGCAGCTGTTTTGACAAGGGTTCCAAAAACTGACAAACAGTTATCTACGTGTTTAGTTTGCTGGCAGAGTGCCAAGATAAAGGGAAAACATGAGGTTGATTAAAAAAACCAACTCAAAACTTGCATTTGTAAAATCATAATGCCATAAAAGAACGTAGCATCATTAATTTCCAAAATAAATAAAGTATTTGCTGTTAAAGAAATCCATTTATTTGGTTTTAACAAAAACAAAGAACAAAGAAGTTTATGGCTGGATTGAAGAGCTGCTCCATCAAATCCATATATAACTTTTGGCAGAGTATTCTGTGTCTCAGTAAGAACTAGAAATGTAATCAAAGCAGGAATGTATGTGGCTTAAATTCCAAATCAGAACAGGCGTGTTAGCAGGATATCATTCTGAAGTGAAGAGACAAAGACCTTAATCTCCAAGTCAGTTAAACTTAACCAAACTATTCAAGGGCTTTTACTGTTTCTTGATCCTTAATGTCAGAATTGGACATCTTTGCCCTGTTGGAAATAAAACCAGGTCAGATACAGTAAATAAATGGGTGATGTAATTCCTGTATTTAGTTGCAGGTTTTATGCTGACTGCTTGAGACTATCACCATATATTTTGCCTCTTTATCCAGTTTTGCAAAGCAAGAGCTGCCAATGTTCAGTTTTTTTAGCTGAAAATATTTTCAGCTTCAAATGCTTTGCCAAGCTCTAACGGTTCTCTTTATAATGTTACATATATTGTTATTTATTTATTAGAGTTGTTACTTACTCTGACCCTGGTCCTGCAATGACTAACACAGAGACTTCCCTTAACAAACAACATATAGTCCCAATGAGACTACGCACCACATAAAGTGAGGCATATGCATGACTCTGCAGGATAGGGACCTAGGTGCAGAGATATGTTCATTTACAGAACAAAAAATGAAAAAGATACACATTTGTTTGGACACTAAGTAGAATTTCAAAAGTGCCCATGCATCTTTAGAAGCACAAGTCCTGAAAGTCGTTGGAATGTGTGCTCCCAAGTAAGTTAGGCTCTTTTGAAGATCCCACCTGTGGATTCTGGGTGTGTAGTTACATTTGCACGCCCTGTGCAGTGGGACATGGCATCAAGTTTGTTATAATGTTTTCAGTGTCAGCATAAAAAATGAAAGAAACATTATGTGTAACTAATGCCTCCAAAACTCAAGACAATTCTCTGTTTAAACAATGTTAGCATACTTCTTTCTGACCCTTGTGCACTGGGGGGGCAGTATTATTAGAGGCTCTTAGAAAAGATGGTTTCTTACCTTGTAACTGTTGTTCTTTGAGATGTGTTGCTCATGTCCATTCCATTGTAGATCCATTCCATTGTAGGCGTCTGATATCCATCTGATACATTGGATATCTCAGTCCTTTTGAGTCCTCGGTCTGAACACCTTGCAGATGCAGAACTTGTCCTTTTAAATGAGACTCCCCAATGCAGGCTTTGTGGGGGTCACTAATTGGGAAGGCCTTCCCGCAGGATTTACAAGGCTTAAAGCCTGGAGATTGGGGCATACCCCAATGCTGGGTGGAGGTCCCTAATGGGACGAACTTATCAACTACAACAACAGTAACTAAGAACTACTGTTATAAAACAAAAAGCTACAACTAAGAGGCGCTCGCTGAAGCAAGCAAGAACGCACTTCCAGTAACCGTCAGTGGCGGAAAGAAGGTACTGAGGGGGCATAGGGCCAGCAGCCCTCATATACTGTGGCATGTGCCTGGGGTTCCAGGGGCACCAGAGCCAACTCTACGGGATCTGCTATGGGGAAAATTTTTCCAGTAACTATGCCCGGGGCACGCACACACCTACAATGGAATAGACCTACAATAGAATGGACATGAGCAAGCACTCAAAGAAGAATAGCATAGGTGGGTGATCATCAGCGCAATGTGTCCTACAATGCCTAAGCCCATGGCAAAATGTTAAAGGTGTTTAGGAGTTTATGTTCAGCACAGAGTGTTGGTTTAATATCTTTTTCCTGTACTTCATTTGTATAATTATTAACGAATCCCCTAGAGCACCACATCTTTACGTGGTGTTTTACAGAGACATTAAAAGCATGTGGTTCCTACCCTGAAGATTTCACAATCTAGATATAACTCCAGGGTTGTGAGCTTGAGTGGCAGGGAGGTCAGTGGAGTTCTCAGCAGTGACGGAGAAAGGTGTTCACAGGAAATGTGAGAAGTTCAGGTATTGCCACATTATTTAAGGAAGTGTCAGGACACACAGGAAGGCATGCCTGGGAGACAGGAAGAGTAGCAAGGCTAGACAGAGGAGGTCAGTCACCAACTTAGAGACTATGACAACGGACTGCGGACTCCAAAGCCAGTTCACTGTTCTGATATTAAAATCTCTCCATGCAATTGAGCCTGAGAAATCACTTCACCCTTTGCAATCATATCTTACACCTCACTAGAATCAGGAAACAGCTGATTAATGGGGGACGCTCACGAGCATGGTAGGCAGAACTTTAACAGCAGCTGGATCAAGGTTACCTAGATCCAACCTTAATATCTGAGTGCCTACAGAACTCACGCAAGAGAGAATTAACCATGGGCCAGTTTGTTCTCGGACCTGGCTTTCCTTCGATAAGCTCTACATATGGACACATGCATAAAATAGCAAAAGAAATCAGACCAAGTTGACACACATATTTTCTACCAAGATAATTATATTAGTTAGGGAGGAGGGTTTTTTTAATTGACATAATTATATACCAGTACAACCCTAGCATGGATGCAGTTATATCAGAATAGAGGTGCCTTACACTAATACAGCTTATTCCCCTTCCAGTATGGTCTAGAAAATACTTAGTTCTGCCTGACTAGACCAGAAGACTTCTCGATGTCCCTTCCAGTCTTACACTTCTATGATTCTACAATATAAGCATCTTTATATTGGTACAACTGCATCCATGTGAGGAGGCTTGTACTGTTTAACTATACTGCCATAGTTCAAACAGTACAATTTGTGTGTCGACATTCCTTAGTAAAGCAAAACTATGTTAAAAAAAACCCACTGAGAACTATTCAAACTATTTCCCTTACACCCTGGAAGGAAGAGAGAGACTTATTTCTATTTTTAAATACTAGGAAAATGAAGGGCTATATAAATACATAGACAGACCAAGATTAAGAGGTCAGCACAGGGACAGAGTGCGAGAAAGGAGAACATCAATAAAGCTTGAGAGAGACTCAGGAAAGAGTGAATTCTTCCTAAGGACAATGAATAGGATTTAGACATTACATAGCACCCTGGAAATAAGAAATTTTCTCAGCTGTCCATCTGAGCTATCACTGAAAACAGGAATCTCAGCCAATAAAGACTATAAACATTTTACAAGATTAGTGAAATTGATATGATCAGATCATTTCTCAGTGACAAGCGTTATGAGACTATTGAAAAAATACAACTATTCTAAAGAAATATGATATGAATCTATAGCTTGCACTCTGGGTGAGTTTGTTTAAATAAATACACTCAGTAGCTCAATATTCTGTTCGAAGGCAGAGTTAAAGCAAATGTTTTTAAAAAAGGGTTTTATATGTTAATAAGCTGAATAATATTTCAATTTGTTCCATGGGCCCTAAACAGTTGTCTGAGAAAAATGAGAAAAACACATTAAAAAGGGAGAAATTGCTGAATCAAGGATTGTGAAATACTAGGTCAGCTTTTCCAAAGATGAGATTTTTAAGATAGGTTTTAGAAATAAAAGACAAAGTTGTAGCAAATGAAGCTATTTTCTTTAACTGTTCAAGTGCTGCCTAACAAACACGGGTCAAAATGCATCCTGGACCTGCTCGGTGTGAGAATGTTCTATGGGAACACCAGCTTTTCAGAGTAACATTACATTTTCCAGCACCAGGAAAGGAGAATAAGCAACTGTTACTATTTATCACTGGTATTGCGGTAGTGTCTAGGAGCCCATTGTGCTAGGTGCTGTACAGACAGAACAAAGAAGATGGTCCCTGCCCTAAGGAGTCTACAAGCAGCAAAAATGGCCCTGAACCAAAGAAATAATAGAGTACAAAGATTACATGAGGGAATAAAATATAGAATGTGAAATATCCACGACTCCTCTTAGCACTACACACTCTATAGATACAAGACTGCCTGGAGGAAATGGCAGGAAACTCCCATCTGCAGTGTAATAGTGCTACACTTTGTACTTTTACGCTGAGAGCTTTCCAGTGTTCACACACCATGAGCTCAGAATTCTCCCAATTGAATTCCTTTGGGTTTTAAGTGAAAGTGTCTTCTTTACAGCAGTAAATGAGCCCCTATTTACTGATGCTGTGAAATTCCCTTGCAGAAAAGATACACGGGTGCTGGGTGTGTTGTACTACAAAAAGATATGCTTTTACTGTTCACAGCTAGCTCAGCTTACCCTGGAGTATGTGGACATATATCAAAAAAATTGCACTTAAGATGTACACGTTGGCTCCAGTGGGGATTTTCTGAATATTTGGGCTGGATGGGGAAGGGTCGATGGCAGTGGGTGGATGGATGGTTAAAAGCAAGTTCTTTATTATTTCTCTATACACAGTGAAAACATATCAATGAATGGATAAAAAAAGAAACAACCACACAACAGTTTAAAAGAAGCTGATATTTCATCTTTAAATTTGGCAGCATCTTTTGTATACAAGGCCAGGTTTAAACTGACTTTTTATATAATTAAATTAGATTTCCTTTTACAAAGGCAGATTTTTTTACGCTCCTGTTTGTGTCCAACAGTCTCCAGTAACCAAATCTGCTGACAATGTTTAGTGGTGGGATTTTACTAACCCTTTTTAATTGTTGGTTTTTGAAAGTAACAGTAATGTGACCTTACACTTAAGCTTCTGCTCACACAGTAGATTAAATCTCCCACTCCCTATTGGATATTTTCTGGCTCCTGTTTGTTTATACAGATGCTAACTCACAATGGGAAAGAAGAGTATTGACATCACCCCCGAGGTCCCATTTAAGTGCCAGAGAGGAAGCTGTTCAGCAGAATGCCAATCAGATCTTCAGCAATCTCAGTTGTGATGTTAGTCATGCCTCTCACCAACTTTAGGAATCACACTATTGGATCAGTTCATTTAATCTGGTATCCTGTGCACAGTGGAAGCTTTGTTTAGGGCACTTCAACCCACATCTTTGCAACAATCTTTAAATATTCTTAAAATGCTCCAGTTTTAGGGCTAGGTCTTGAAAACACGAGTATAGAGCCTCCAAAGCTTCCATGCAGCTCTGCAATGATGTAAGGATTCCTCCAGGAAGATCCATTTGCAGGATCTATTCCTTCATTCCCGGTCCTACAAACATGTGGGCACATAAGTAATTTTACTCAGGGTAAGTCTACGCGACAGCTGCTACTGCAGCATAGCTGAGGCACTGCAACTATGTCAATGTAGCATAAATGCCTCCTAAGTCAATTAAACTTTAAAAATTATGAGAAAACATTATGACCCAGAGAACATTTCTGTGGCAGAGTGATCAACCCACAAAAACAGAGCTTTAACCAGAGCAATATTGCTGGAAAACAGTGATAGCTTTATAATAAGCATACACCTTACCTTACTTGATGCATCTTGATGTTTGGTTTATGCAGACAAGAAATCTGTTCTTTCTAAGAAAAATTGTTTTTATTTAGGCTTCATTTTCATTCATTCTAAATTTAGACTGCTGATTCTGAAAGGCTACAGTATATAACCACAGAAATACAATATTAACAAGTAGATCAGACGGTTTGTCATAGCTAGTCTGAGTATTCTTACATATAAAATTTATTCATACAAAACAAAGCAAAAAGCAGCAAATGAAGAGATCCTCATTCTTATACATACTTGTAGCAATTCATATGCATTATCCTGGATTTTAATGAACTTTGGGAAAAGAGTGTACTTACTTTGAACCACAATACAATCCTGAAATAAATGAGAGAAGAAAAAGGACCCTTTTGCTCTTAAGACCATTTTACTATATGAAAGTACTTTATGATATCTTGCTTTCCAAATCACTATTTTCATTACATTAAATCATTACATTTATCTGCCTAAAATTTGCAGTTTCGCTCTTCTCTGCTAGAATGTCACTCTCCTTAACCAGGATGCATGGCTCTTTAGCAGAAGAGATTTTGGCCTTATATGGCCTCTAAACTCATACACCTCTGTTTTGCACCTGGTCAATCACCTCTGTAGGAAGAGAATGCCTTTTGTCATACAGAAAATCCTCTTGTTCCAGTGCCTTCTGTTTCTGCTAAATATCTGGCTAATCCACACAAAAGCATTCCATACCAATAAATCTAGTTTATGCTATTTATAACAAAAACAGCTAAATGGATTTTCCATCCCCAAAAAATTGATTTACAAAAGGATCCTAGAGGGATAACATAGGCCAAAAACGACAGAGTTTTACAGCTCCTGTATAAATCTCTGGTAATAGAGTGTTCTTGTGGGAAAGCCAACACATAGTGAAGAAAAAAAAAAGCGCTAATTAAAAATAAAAGTGACAGGCTGTAAAGATTCTTCTAGCAAACTTAATTGAGAAATTTAGCTACTTCTATGATATGTGGCTGTATTAAAATGGCTGTTGTGTTTCTTCTGTTACTCCTCAATGTTTAAGTTTAACATTCTACTTTCTCTTTCTTTGTTTTATATTTAATTTCAGTTCCATTCTTAGCAGCCAAGCAGTTGTAACAAAACGCAGCTGCTAAGATCATCTTCCTCACCCCACATCAACCTGACAATATCACTCGCTGCATAAATCCCATGCCTGGATTCTGCCTTCCAGTTGCAAGCTATTTTCCCAGACGCCTAAGCCTAGCACTTATCCATCCTTGTCTCTTTTCCCATCACCCGTACCAGTAATGCCAGCCTCACCATTGTCTGCTTCTCTCACAAACATCTCCATGCATTCTTCCATACTGCTCCTAATGCATGAAACATCCTTCCTGAAGACCTTCTTCTACTATGACGCCTCTAAAAAAGGAACTGGTTACAACCTGGGCACCTGGGTCTTACAAAAATCAAACCAAACACCAAGATCTGGCCAATTAATCCCTTCACCACTTGACATATATGCTATACCAATTTCCTTTCCCCACGTTCTTTTGGATTTTGAGGGGAAGTGGACATATTTTACTTCCTTTTCCCAAAGCTCATTACAATTCAGAGTAAAGTGTATCTATTTTCCAAGATTATTCTCAGACTAAATCACCTCTAACTATATTAGTATCCCCTCAACTGAGGGTATTATTTGCTGGTACTTATTGTATTGTAAGAAGGGCCAAGGAAGGACTGCTCTTGAGACAGACATGTTAGAGATTAATATGAAAAATAACCAGCCTTACTTTGATCCTCTCTTCTCTTTGTTTCCACAGTAAAGCTAGTATTTCATCCCTCCTCTTGGCCTGAGAGAAAACATTTACCATTTTAAGTCCAGATAAATTAATTTAAACTCATCTGCATTTTACAGGTTCATAATAAACCTTTGATTTCTCAATGGAGCAGAAAGCTAGAATAAATATGAAACAGGTCCATTAGGAGATACTTCGTCCATTAAGAAGTTATTTCAGAGCATTTTTCATGATCCAGAAAACTCAGTATTTTGAAATCAGACTTTGTTCCTAGAATTATGTAAGGATATCTGAAGAAAGCAATGCGTGTTTTGATCCAGGATGAACCATGCTAAGTGTAGAAGTAAATGTATTTACAAACAATGCTCACTCCGTGTCTCTTCAAGACTGAAAAATGAGGATGATTTAGGTCTCCCATCCAAAATAACCCATATCCAGCTTGTTTATCTTGAGAAATGTGACAGGATCACATCCAACGCGGAGGATACCTTTCATTGTGACAATACTTCACGGGTGTAAGCAATTCTCCCCCACCTTAAGGAAGTGTTTTAGAAAAGTCAGAAGGTGAGATCCTGGCTTCAGTGATGTCAAGGTTAAATCCCCCAGAGACTTCCATGGGCCCATGATTTCACCCAGAATAGTGAAACATGCACTAGTTTTTGCTTATTTTCAATTAATACTCTTTTTGATTTTTCTACATTGTAAAAACATAAGTTCATGTTCCAGAACTTGTTAAAATCAGAAGTAGAACGATTTCATGAAGAACAGTGCTACAACGTCTATTCAGATCAGTTTCATACTTGGGTTTCTAGGCACCCACATACAATCAAAATACTTTTAACATGCAGTAATCAAATGCTATTGGACTTTTACTTGCTGGAAACGAACAACAGACTTTCAAGCTAGAGGGGGTGGGAATAAGAACTATTTAAGCTTGGTAAAAAACATATTAAACTGTTCTGAGAAATTCCTAGCAATTTGTTATGAAACAGACATTCCAATAAGTATTCTGGGAAATCTCCACCACTGATGCCAGAAAAGAACGAATGACAGTATGTGATTAACAAAGAGTTCTCACTTCATAACTACTTTTGGGTTAAAACCCAGTTGTGTACAAAACTAAGGAAGTAAAAATTGATTTGAAAACATCTTTATCCAGGGCGCAGGTCATTCTCCCTTTCTTTCAATACTGGAGCTAAGACTCACAAGGAATTGTAAGTATCTGAATATTAAACAGATCAACATTTCATCTGCTGTGTCTAATGCTCTAGTAAAAGCTCAATGAGTCAGAAATCTGCTATTGTTACCCAAGCAGCTAATTCTAGACAGAGCATTTTCAAGAAAAAAAATAAAACAGAAGATGTAGCTATTGGAGCAAGGTAAGGTGAAATAGGAATGAGCAGCACTGGAGATGTTTAACCAGCAAAACCAAGATGCTCAGTGTTGATTTAGGGTTTAAACACAGGAATGTGTTAGCACCTGTCACAGGAAAGTGAAAAGGAAACAAGGAATTCCTGCCAAGAGAGGGAAGGGGATGCTCAAAATTCTTTAAGGAACCATTTAGAGTACGTCTTCACTCCAAAGGTAACCCAGGTGACCTAGCCCAGACATGAGCAGCCACACTGCAAAGCCTACCTGAGTTACTGGTGTGGTGCTCCCCTGCGTGTATCCCTATGACTAGGGGAGTCTCTCTGGCTCTTTGTGCTGCAGTAAGCTGAGCTGCTCAGTGATTTTTCCCATTTCGGTGTGGTAGAACTTGTCTGTCCTTCTAGGCACACAGGGGGAATTGTGGGAAGGCACTGGAGGCCCATCAGCACAGGAATGCTTTAATCTGTATCCTCATTGCAAATTTGGTGGGTTACCAGGACAAGTGAAAGTTGCATCTGGGCTTTAGCCCATAGCCCCAGTTGGGCCAGCAAGCTTGGGTTTAAAGCATCTCTAAACCTAGGCAGGAGGATTATTGTCTGTGGCCACTAGGGGTTAGGGATCAACAGCCAAGTAAAAACCAGAGTTAACTGTGCCATGAAGACAGACCCACAGTCTCTGCCAATAAATTAATACCCAGCCACCCACAGAAAACTCCTGAAGCCAGCTCAGATTCTTTTGTCTGACCACAATTTCCTTTGCACAATTTGAGCTTTCTGCTTATGGAATTTCCAGCCCTTAAAAAACATCACTTGTTCAACAAATCACTTCAAACGCAGCCAAAAATGTTACCGCTGATTTATACAACAGTTCTTTTAAAAATAGAGCAGGTAGGAAGAGATCCAAGAGTAAAGAAGAGATCCAAGTCCATTTTGGGGTACGGATGGCCTAATGTAACACCTATACCTTATTCTGGAGTCTGAACTTACATCTTACTGCTTATGTTCTTTTACTAGAAAGGAAAGCAAAATACAGGAGGCTGTAAAAAGAGAGGGACTAACCTATACCTCAGTGCATATAACAGGGAGTGTAGTGATATACAGCAGCCAGGGAAGATGAAAGATGACCCCAAGTGCTAGGTGAGTTCAATTCCCTTTCCTCAGGGCTGGCTTTATGAACACAAAGAATATTAAAAACAAGAGTAAGGCAACTGTTCAAGTTTGGCAGTCAAGGGCTGTACCTGGCTGGGACAAGGCACAACAGCCCAGGTGTTAGGGGTTACAAGGCGCTATCGCCTGGATGATCTGGATGGGGCTATAAAAACAAAGGTGGTAGGCCATGGCTGCCCCAACATTTACATAAAACTGAGGAGAGGACACACCCTTTAACCCAGGTTGCTGCAGCTCCTCCTCTGCTTTTGTAACCCATGAGATAACTAGGGAACCTGGGCTCTTCTTGTAACCCCATACATGCTGGGCCTCTGTACCTTGTTACAACCAGGTCCAGGTTGACTGTCAAACCAGTCAGTAATGCCAACTGGAAGGAGGGCAGTAGGCCAACACTTCGTTAGCTCCGCTTTGTGAAAGTCTCTTCCGCTCCCTCAAGCGATCTGCCATGTGTTAGCCAGCCATGCTGCTCTGTACTCTAGGCGAATAAATTCTTGATGTGATCTACAGCATTACCAAAGGACACCATGGTAACATGCAGACCTACCGCACTAGCTCAGAGATGAGGTGGAAGACAACAGACAGACTAATATTTGAAAGAGAGGAAGTGACCAGAGTAAGAAATATTGCATATGAGTACACTGATCTATTCAGACAGGCTAGGCTGTTTACGTTAGGCATATTTAGGCTGACTCCTTGGACCAGTAGTGCTTCTAATTTCTTAGGTAATCAGGCAATATTCTACCAACCCTGTAGGAATAAATGAATTACATACTTGTCCAGTGCAATAAATGTTAAAAAAGATACCAGTTAGGTATCCGTTCACATTCCTCCAGTTTCATTTAAATTAACTGGCTAATAAAACAACCTTTTTTCAATAAATGCATTTCACTGTGAGTTTATGACATTACAGTGTAATAGTTATATCTTTTTTGAAAATACACACTTTGTACCGTACTTGGGGCAAAATGATTTCAGATCCACATAGCAGATCTCACCTTCCATATTTTGTTCTCCCAGTGGGATGCCTCCACACACAGAAAGACATTATATCCAACTCCAGATCTACCAGGTGGATTTGAAAGGAAAATGTTAACTTTGTCTAATAATGTAAACGTTATTCTTATTCTGTTCAGTGCATTAACTATCACATCCCTGGATTTATTGGAGGCTTGTATAAAGTTGTATAAAGTAATTTGCTCATTGATTTTTCTCAGCTGCAGCTGCAATTGTATGATGTGCAAAGCTGCACAATCTTGATTTCATCTAGTTGCAGAATTTTAAAAAAATGAACTGAATAATCAGTGAAAAGGACTCCTACCCTGTTAATCCAATTTCCAAAAAGTAAGCCTAATGGATGCTAATGGATGAAATGCATTACAGGGTTATTAACTGGAAAGAGTAGGATTGCTGAGTTGCAAGAAAGAGATGCAGACCTCAGCACCTTTATATACCTACTGAGGATTGCTTTAATCTGGCCTGCTTCCCAGGCCTAAAATACAAGCTTTTCATTACCCCTGCTACCTCTAACATTTTACTAAACTAAGGAAAATATACTGTAATTGCAGAGTAAGGCTAGCAACATTATCACAGTATTGAATGTTATTTGCTTTTGATCTAGATTTCTATTAATTGGATCCATGGATGCAGTGCTATTTACCAGCTATACTGTTGGTCAATGCAAAAAAAGTTTACTTCTATAGAATGCTTCAGTAACTGGAAAGTAGAAGTACAACAGGGTGCCAGTCAATATATGCCAACAGTGTTAAAGTGAAAGAGAGAGAAGTGTATGGGTATTTCCAAGTACACTGGGTGAGCTAACAGGATTAAATCATGCAAATCCTAGTGTCTTCCTAAATTTAGAAAATGATTATTTGAACTTATTAAAAAAATAAAACAAGTGGGGATTTTAAGCACAATTATTGTTAATTATTTGTATTCCACTAGGGCCTAGAGGGCCTGAATGAGATCAGGGCTCCATTGTGCTAGGTGCTGTACAAACACTAAAAAAAGACAGACCATGCCTCAAGGGGCTCATAATCAAACAAGCTTTTCTCTAAATGTATTTATTGTTGTTTAAAATATTCTATTATTGGCCAGTCTCATGGATGAAGTGGTTTTTTTTTTAAATAAAAAAAAGCTACAAAACTTATCTTATTTATTTACGGGGAATGCAGCTTTAATTGAAAGTTGTAGTTTTTGTTTTTTCTGCTTTTTTTTTTTTTTGAAGTAGAAGTTAGCTAGTGTGACTGAGGGATGAGTGGTATGTGTGTGATAATAAGGTAAAAGGTGGAAATTCTAAGTCTCCCTGATAACAAGAAGGGAGTGAAGCAAAATTTTGTTGTAACGACTTATGATCCAGATGGCCAAAGAACGCAGGATCAAGATAATCGTGGGTCTAAAGCAGTCGACTCCCAAGGACAGAAACAAGACAAAGTGTGAAACAGAAATCACGAGATAACGGGAAGCTATCATGTTTGCAACATTACAAGTAATTGATATGAAAAAGCAACATGACACAGCAAGATCCATAGACCTGAATGGGGATGGATCACTATAAAGATGGGGTAAAAAGTTGAGGACTTTGGGTTCGTTCTGCAAACATCCAGGAGCATCGGATTCGCAACCAACAGAGCCTGGATCCATTCTCGTGTTCAGTCCACCTGGCTCGAGAAACTCAGAGGCTGGTAAATATATTCCGCCTGCACAGCTCTGTTTGTGTGTGTAGGCAATTGCTTTTTGAAATATCTGTATTCACAATAAACATAGCGTATTGCCTTGTCCCCCTGAATAAGATCCTGCTGGTTATTTAATTTATAAGTATGAAACTTCTTTACCAAAGAGTTTTCACTATAGACATGAACAGCACACAGCAGGTCTCAAAGCCTCCTACCGGATTAGAGACAATACCAAAGAAGCCATTATGGTCTGAGAGTCAAAATTCATCAAAAAGAGGACTCTGCATTATTGCTGTTCAAGTGTTTGCTTGTTTGCTGGTGATTCCAAAGGATTGGGAAATCAGGTTCACTCAAAAATGATTTTTTCTGAAATTGTCAGCAAACTGAAGAGTCGAAAAAGTTTGTTTCGGGTTGAATGAAACATTCTGTTTAGATTTTGAGCTTATTTTTATGTTTTCTATTTTTAAAAATTAAATTGAAGGACAATTCAAAACAAATTGTTTGGAAGAATAAAAAAAAAGAAGAAAGTTTTGATTTTTTTTTTACGCTGAAACAGATAATCTGGCAAATTCAAGACACAGTCGCAAAATGTTTCAATTGATCTGAATCTGCATTTTTCACCAAAGTTTTGGCCAAAAAATTTCACTCTAGTGAATGCAGTCTGTAGAAGAACATTGCACGAGAAAACCATTTTGCACTAGGCACACCTCAGTCTTTTAGTCAGTAGATCTTACCTTCTGAAGATATTTTTCTTTTTCTTCAGCTTTCTGAGCTTTGAGAGCTTCCAGGGTTATTTGGTCACTCTCTAAATAAAATAAAAGTCAAAGGCTTCATAGAAAATCAGTACTAGACAAGCTTTTGAATAATGATTCAAAATAGTACAAATGGCATGTAATACAGGAATACAGACTTGACTTGTTCTCAGTCATAGACACAACATGATTATGGAAATGCAGTATGGACCATAACAATGGAAGTGAAAGGCATCATGGCAGAACTGTGAACTAATTCACAAGCCTGGAAAGTTCCCTCTGATTTCACATTTTGTAAACTGAGTTGGAGAAGTAAATCCCAATGGAGGCCCCTATTCAGACAGATATTTAAGCAAGGGCCTAACTTGAAGTACCTTGTTCAAATGTGGCTGATGGCCACAATCCTGAAACAAGCAAGGGCTTGTCTGTAAGCACACAAGTAGCCCCATTGCTTTCACCCCAATTATTCATACTGTTAAAGTCATGAAAGTGTTCACAGGATAATGGCTGGCTACTTGGCTCTTTGTAAAAGTCATGGGACCATATCTATCTGACCACCTCATGGTCCTTAACATAGTATCCTCACAACACCCTTGTGAGGCAGGGCAGTGTTATTATCCCCATGTTACAGGTGGGTAACTAAGGCACAGTGAGATAAAGTGACTTGCCTAAGGTCACAAAGGATGTCTGTGGCAGAGTAGGAAATTGAACCTATGTCTCTAAAGTCCCAGCATAGCACACTAACCGCTGGACCATCTTATTCTTGCCACTAATGACAGAGAGGGCAGACTCCTGTGACTCAGCCCTTATCATGAGCCACTTCCTGGCTAAATTCCTCCCAAAAAACCAAGGTGACAAGTGTTTAGCAACATGAGAGCGCTCAATATTTTAGACTCACCGTTATTAACTGGTGGGAGCTGGACAGCAACTTTTCTCTCTAAAAAACAAAAACCACATAAAAGAAAAGTAAAACTTCACTTGGGCCTCGTCTACACACAGCATTGCGTAGCTTAAGTACAGCGTTGATTGTAAACCAATTTAGTTAAAGCAGTGCTAAAGGCCATGCAGACACTGGTTTCAGTTTAACCAAGCTTCAGTTTAGCTCAAGGCCACCAGGAACAGGTTTAATTAAACCAAAATAAGCCCATCTTAAACCAAAACACAAATGTCCACATTGGAGTTTACACGGCTGCACATCCGCCACCTTTCAAAAACACCCCCAAAAAGTGACAATGTTTCAAGCTCCTCCAGTAATTGAACCAGGGTCCTGATCCGGCGAACACTTACCCCCATGCTTACCCTTAAGCATGAAAGACTTTGCATTGACTTCAGTGGGGCTGCTCCTCTGTATACGGTTAAACACTACTTTATGCATTGGAGCACAGACCTGTATTTCTGCCTAAACTAATGCCCGTGGCCAATGCCTCAATTCTCTAACGACTGTGGGAAGCAAAAGCCTATCTCACACACACATACACACACACCTAATACATGCAGGCCGGGAGTGGGGATTTGGGTTCCTGGGATACACCAGCACAGGAGAGGGGTTTTTATAGGGAGTCACCCTACTGACAAATGCAGGTCGCGTGCGCGGAGGGAAGTCCTAGCTAAAATATAGATGCCCTTTGGAGCAGAGGCTGGGGCTGCCTAACCCCAGCCCTAGGGAGACAGAAAATAAAACAGTAATATTCTGGAGTCACCCCCACTATTGCGATGGTTGGGGGAGAGGAAATGGGGGTCACTTGCAGCCCTCGTGCTCACGCAGGAGAGGGCACAGAGGCGGGTTTCCACCAACACTGAGGAGGGAATGCCTCGGGATCTCGGGGTGTGCGTGTCTCTCACGGGTCTCCTGAGGCCGCGGCCCCTCCGGGCCCAGGCGGGACTCCAGCGGTGGCTGCAGGGTCACCGAGTTCCAGAAAGCTTTGGCAAAGGCCACATCATGCTCAGCGGAGCCGGCGAAAACCAACGGGCCAGCTGGCGCCAGGGAGGCCGCAGAGCCCCGGGGCCCACCCGGCAGCATCGCCATGGAGCCCGAGCACCGCCGTAGTCTTCCCCCTGGTGGGTCGGTGTTCGCGCGCTTGGCCCAGCGCCTGTGTGGCTCCCTGGAGATCCCCCTTGCAGCCAGGCCGGCCCAGCCCGGCTCTCCGTGCGCTGCGGGGATGGTGCAGAAACAGGATGGATCAGATCTCTGTGCTTCCCCGCCCTGCCCAGCCCCTTGTTTGTTTGCTCTCCCAGTGCCCCACACATGACCCTTTCAAAGCGTTTCCACGCAGCAGTGCAGGCACGTCACTCCTGTGATTGATTCTTTTAGTTGCCAGGTAACTAGCCCACTCCTGTTTGTGTAGTTCCCCTTTTGGGAACTACAGATCATGTGCAACAGCTTCGGACTAAATCAGAAATCTGGATGAGCCAGGTTGCTGCCCTGAACATTTGGGCCTAGGCGGCCGAGGGGCAGGAAACTGGCCAGGGCAGTTTCCTACATTAAAAGGCTGTTGTAAGAGACATTTCTAGTCTAAAAGCCTGGGACCCATGTTCCCCTGCACCCCTTGTTCTCATTGACACCTACGCACGCTGAAAGCAAAAGGCTTCCAAGGTAGCCAGGTAGCATTTCACACCCACCACTCACTGCTGTATGTGGGTACCCTATAGGCAGGCCAATGGTGAATATGGCCCTGGGTTTCTTTTTTTTTTTTTTTTTTTAATAATTTATTTTTAAGGGCTGGGCCTAGTGGATCTGTGCATTAATTCCCCCAGTGCAGTACCAGACCCAGCACCCTGTTTATTCCACTACGGACTGCTACCCTCTATTTTGTAACCAGTGGGTGAAATTATTGCTCCCTTAGCATATCTGGCACTGACAGTGTCCATCAGAGGGCACTGCTGATCTGGACACATTAGGGGAGGGCAGGCATTTGTCATATGTGATGTGGCCCAGTTAGAATATTGCTGCCGTAATTAAAACTTTAGACCTCAGGTAGGACACCATAGCACCATCAGCTAGTAGCTTTCAGATACTAGCTACCAGATTTAAACCAGCAAACTACTCTGAGGTGTAGACAGACAAACCAGATTTCAACCAAAAACTACCCTGAGGTTTAGACGCTCAGGCGGAAGTCCCAGTTTTGGGACCCTCCCCACTTGCAGGGTGCCAGGGACTGGGCTCCAGCCCTAAACTCAAACATCTACACTGCAATTTCATAACTCTGCAGCTCAAACTACAAACCTGAGTCAGCTCATCTTTTTATTGCAGTGTGCACATACGTCTAGGCCTTGTCAGCATTCCCCCTTCAGGAACACAGACTCCAGGACTCCTTCGCTACCCCCTGTTCTAAGACTCACATCACCCCCGTAGTTCTCTGTTCTGGAACAAACTCCCACCTTATTCCAAGAACCTGCTCTTTGATCATAGCAGTCTTCCATTCATTTATTAGCCTCAATTGACTCTTCACAGTCAATATAGAATGCAGCTGTGCTGGCAAAGGTGTGTGCCCCACTTCACTTAAAGAGACTAGCCACCTTCTCACAGAGCTACTTCTTTCTTTCCTTTTTAAATTTGATTTATATCAGCCTACTTCAAATAAATAAACAACTTTGTTATACCATTTTGTATTGGATAGTTACAATTTATTGCAACTTATAATTTATTAACAGAACATAACAATCATAGGAACAAAAATAAAGGAACATTTAATACACTATGATAAAAGACAAAGGGAAAAATGTATAAACAAGACAAAAAGATGGTTCACATGAAAAAATACATTTCCTCAACTATCTTGACTCTAAGGAAAATTAGAATCAAGCTCACAACACACACCCGGTTGTAGAAATATACGAAATATGGAAATAAGCAAGTTGCATACTCTGTGATTCACAAGGAATCACATTCCGCTAAACTAAGCATCCCAAAGGATCAGGACCATGGTGATGAGGTTTGAACTTTTCCAAAGGTCTTGTCCAGCTACTTTGGAGCTCCTAGAGAGACAGAAAAACACAGAGGTGAAGTGGGTTAGTTTTGGACTCAGTAGACACCATAATTAGAATTTCAATTTAATGAAATAGATGAAGCACTTGCCCCCAGTTGAAATTATCCCAACTCCTAGCTTTCAGCACCGATCCGTGGTGCATGGCAGGAGAGCCTCCAGCCGAACTCGAGACAAGCTGGATTCCGAGTACACCAGGCTTTGACTTGCATGAGCGTATGAGGGGGGATCGGGCAAAGGACAGCTCGGAGGACAAACCCCGGACAGGAAATACACAGGTCACAAATAAGATTTTCACTTCAAAGCGAAAAAAGCCAAGTAGAAATCATTGCAGGGGAATTTACTGTGACCCAGAGAAATAGAATCTCAACCCTTCTAAAAGGGGGG
>ML675648.1:3646111-3808681 GCA_007922155.1 Mesoclemmys tuberculata
CCTCAGCTTTCCCGCTCAGAGGCTCCGCCCTGTCAGCAAGAGCCACCTCCGGTTTTCCCGCCCAGCGCCCACTGGCCAATCAGGGCGAGCCACCTCCAGGCTTTCTCTCTGAGCCCCTTTGTCAGCGCCAGCCACCTCCAGGCTTTCCCACCCCCGGCCCACTCAGCGCAAACCACCTCCACGCGTCTCCTGTCTGGCCCTGTGCCCCCGCAGCTCGACCCCCTCTGGGTTTTCACGGCGAGCACCGCCTGCGCAGTCAGCACAAGCCACCGCAGGGGGTTTCTCCCCTGGCTGCTGCTGCCCAGTCGGCCTGAGCCATCCCTGTGCATTCTTGCCCACGGGCTCCTGCCCAGTTAGCATGAGCTACCTCAGAAGTTTCCCGCTCGGCAGCTCCTGCAAGCCAGTGTAGGGTGCCTGAGGGCTTTCCTGCCCACTGCCTCCTGCCAAGTCACCCCAAGCCACTGCACGGTTTTTCCTGCCCAGTGCCTCGGGCCCACTAAGCACGAGCCACCTCTGTGCTCTCCTGCCAGCACCTCCTACCCCGTCAGCTTGGCCCAGCTCTGGGCTTTCCCACCCAGCACCTCCTGCTGAGCCAGTGCGTAGCACCTGAGGGTTCCCCACTGCACCTTCTGCCCTGTCAGCACCAGTCACCCCTGGGCTTTCCCACCCAGCACCTCCAGTCTAGTCAGCGTGAGCCACTTGTGGGGTTTCCCGCTCAGCACCTCTGCCTTATCAGCATGAACTGTCCAGGCAGTGTGAGGCGCCTCTGGGCTTTCCTGCCCAGCTCACATCCAAAATAGAGATCCCCTTTGGAACAGAGGCTGGGACTCGCTAGGGAGCCCTCAGCACTAGCTCGACAGAAAATAATCTGGAGTCACCCTCAATGGGGGGGGGTCACTCCTACATGATGCGGGGGAGGCCAAAAGGAAATGAGGGTCACCTCATTGCACCCCCATTGCTCACACTGGCATAGGGCACATGGGGGTCTCCCTCAATGCTGAGGAGATGTGTGGGCGTTCATCCCCAGGGGGGGCATAAAAGAGGGGATGTCTCATGTCTCTTGAAGCTACAGCCCCTCTGGCCCTAGGCAGGACCAGTCAGTGTGAGGGAGGCCACAGAGCTCTGGGGGCCACCCTATGAATCCTGAGAGCCATTGTAGCCTGACTGCTGGCAGGTTGGTGTTCATGCACTCAGCCTGGTACCCGCCCGGTTCCTTGGGAGCCCACCTTGCAGCCAGGGTAAGAGATGGAACAGAGACAGGTTGGATCACTGCCCCCCAGCCGCTTGCTTGTTTGCCTACCCAACCCAACACACATGAACCTTTTAAAGAGTTTCCATGCAGCATGCAGGCACCCCACTCCTGTGTTTGATCCTTTTATGGCCAGGGGACTAGCCCCCTCCTCTTTGTGCAGTTTGCCTTTTGGGAATTAGATGCTCCTGGGGGCTTTGGGATGTCCCCTTCCCTGACAAGGATGTTAAATTTAATTGCATTTAATTGCATTATGGTGGCTACATTCACCTCTTGGACCAGATCATGTGCAACAGAAATCTGGGTGAGCTATGAACATTAGGGCCTAGGCAGCTGAGGGGCAGAAGTTGGCCAGTGCATTTTCCTAGTTTAATTTACATGAAAGTGCCATTGTAAGAGACATTTCTAGTCTAAAATCATGGGGCCCATTTTCCTCTGCACCCCCTGTTCTCATTTACACCTACGCACAGTGATAGCAAAAGGCTTCCAAAGTAGCCAGATAGCATTTCACACCCACCACTCACTACTGTACGTAGGTACCCTCTGGGCAGGCCCGTGGTGTATGTGGACCTATGTTTCCTTTTTTTTTTTTTAATATAATTTATTTTTAAGCACTGGGCCTAGTGGATCTGTGCATTAATCCACTCGGTGCAGTACCGGACCCAGAACCCCTTATATTCCCCGAGGGACTGCTGCCCTCTATTTAGTAGCTGGTGGGTAAAATTATTGCACCCTTAGCCTATCTGGCATGGACAGTGTCCAGCAGAGGGCACTGCTGATCTGGACACATTATGGGAAGGCAGCTGTCTGTCATATGTGATGTTAGAATATTGCTGCTAGAATTTAAACTTTAGATCTCAGGTAGGGCACCATAGCACCATCCCGTGGTAGCTTTCAGTTACTACAACCCAGGAACCAGATTTAAACCAGCCAACTACTGTGAGGTGATCCGACACCTCGCTCTCCCAGTCTAGCACGATTTGTACTGCACAGCAGAATTGTATTATGCTTTGTGGTTACCCAGGTGAAGTGTGATGTTTTTCTGAAGAGGTAATAGAGCCAAGCACCGTCTTCTTGGAGGCAACAGGAATTTTACTTAAGTAAGGACAGAGGATTTTGCCCCAAGTGTTCTGAGCAGGAATAGCACCATTGCTGTATAGCAGAAGACACCTAGGTCTTGTTGCTATTGAAATGTTTAGCATGATACTTTTCATGTGCTTGCCACAATTCCCCCTCTCCTCCAAGTGCTTCCTTCCAGCTGGACACAACAAATGCCAGGTAAGTGTCTCAGGGTCCCCTCTCAGGCTCCTTAAGGATTCCACCACATGATCTCTTGCATCCAGTATTCTCCACTGCCCAGGGCCAGTTTATTATTCTGCATAGCAGCCCCAAACACATCCCATTTATCCCCCCTAATATACATATAGTCCATGAGTGTGCCAAAACACAGTCCAACAGCACACCCCATCTACCAGCACTGGCATGTTTGGCCACATCCAGGCTCTCTTTTGGCCCCCACCTCTTCTTTCTTCAGAAAAGCCACTCCAGCCAAACTCCTTCTGCAGCTTCTTCTTGGCTTCAAAGCCTTTGCCTGGAATGGTCATTAGGATAGTCCCTCCACTAACCTCCTAGGGTACATCTATACTGTGATAAAAGACCCCTAGCTGGCCTAGGTCAGCTGCATCAGGCTCAAGATGCAGGATTATAAAATTGCAGTGTAGATGCTCAAGCTCAAGTCTCAGTTTTGGGATCCTCCCCATTTGCAGGGTGTTAGAGACTGGGCTCCAGCCCTGACCCCAAACATCTACACTGCAATTTAATAACCCTTCAGCCTGAACCTGGGCCAGCTTAGCTAAACCAGCTGTGGGGTTTTTATTGCAGTGTCAACACAGCCCTAGCCCTTGTCAACATCTGAACTCTGGCACTTCTTTTCAGCTCCCCTTCAGAAACACAGGCCCCAAGGCTGCTTCCCTAGAGCCTGGGCCATATTTTAGGGCTCACAGCACCCCTGTAGCTGCCCTTTCCCAACCCACCTCTTACCTTTTTCCAGAGACCTTCCCCTTGCTCACAGCAGTCACCTTCTCATTTATTATCCTCAAGTGCCACCCCCCTCTCTTAATCAAGTCATTATGGAACGCACCTGTGCTAGCCCAGAGGCACCAGATCCACTTCACTTAAAGGGGCAAGCTACCTTGTAACAGTGCTGTTTATTTCTTTCCTTTTTAAATGTGATTTATATCAGACTCCTTCAAATAAATGAACAAGTTCATTATACCATTCTGTATTTGATAGTTACAATTTGTTACAACTTGTTGCATATTAACTGTAGATAAGATAAAAGGAGAAACAAAAATAGAGGGACAATACTATACTACTTCACAAAAGACCAAGGAGAAAATATATGAACAAGACAAAGAGAGATGGTTCACATGAAAAATACATTACCTCACCTACCTTGTCTCTATGAACAATTAGAATCAAGCTAGCAACTCCACACTGAGTTGTAGGTACATACCCTATACAGAGACAGGCAAATCACATGCCCTGGGGTTCATATGGAGCCCCATTCCAAAAGGCACTGAGCAACCTCAACTTCTGATGAAAATTGTAGAAGTTGAGGGAGTTTATCACCTTCCAGAGAAGGTCAGGACTTCATAGGATCAGACCCATGCTGAGGCTTCAGTTTTTGTTATGGTCCTTCCATGTAAAGTTGCACAGGGAAGAGTGAAGCAGAAGGTGATTCTCCTGAAAGAATTACAAGCCTGATTCTGATTTCACTTAAATGGGTGTAGATGGGGAGTAGTTCCATTTAAATCAGTGGGGATAGGGTGGTGTCAGTAAGATTTGAAAAGATCTGCACTGGGAATTATTTTGGGGAAAGTTCTCTGGCCTGTGTTTTACAGGGGGGTAAGACTATATGATCACAGTGGTCCCTTCTTGCCTTGGAATCTATGAATCAGACCCTATGTTTGCAAATTAAAAAATAAAAAGATCACTTCAGATTCTGTTTTGCATTTTCTTTCTGCATCCAAGGTATCAAACATTTTAATATGCAGCTGTGTTCCAGCTGAACAGCTATACAATATTTGGTTGACAATTAGATTGATGTCATTTGCATGTTTGACAGGGAATCCACTATGTTTCATTTCCTCTGCTTTGTCCCTGCATTGTGCACCTCTACAAAGGAGCCAAGCTAAATGCTTTCTGTGGTCAAAACACTTCAGTATTCCAGGCTTCCAACAAGATGTATTACATACCTTTTTACCTGGCTGTGTGGTTAGTGATTGTTACCTTTAGCAATCAGCTAACTACACTGCCTGGTAACTAGGCTAATGTACAAGATAGTTCACTTCCAACATCTGCTTTTACTAAGAACTGGTCTTGCCAGTGAAACATGGCAGACTCTCATACTATTAAGTTGAGGTGATATTTCTTCATAATTCGTACAAGTTCAGAAAAAATGAGTAGGGTGACATGCTAAAATGATGTATTTACAGCATATAATCTCTGAGCATTTTTAAAAGTATCTACATGTTCTTAGTTTGTTAAATAAGAACTGATACATACATGTTCATATCTTTAAGAGAATTTTTAAAGTCAAATGAACTGGACTTGAATTCTTTGGCCTGTTTTCTTGGCCTTAGAATGCTTATTGGCTAAATCTCAACACTCAATTCTTGGTGTATTTTAAAAAAGCCAGACAAATTAAACCCAACAGGTGAAATCCTGAATTCACTGAAGTTAGTGGGAGTTTTGCCACTAACTTCAATGGGACTAGGAGTTCACCTGAGTCCTTCAACAATGCATTCTTTGTTGAGCAGCTACCATTTCTAAACATGAAGCTGTAAAGGAAAGATGTGATTGATGATTTATTCTGTGACGTGGGCATCAGGAGGTTGTAAGACATGCTGTTCTCTTTGCTGAGGCTGTAGCAGGGAATTCTGTGCCTTGTTTTGATGGCAGTAAAGTTAGTGATTGCAAAGAGATGGATACAATCAGCTAACTACACTGCCTACAAACCAAACACCACTGCAAGGATGGCACTCCAGCTAAACCTAGAAAAAGACAGAAAATTTCCAATAAATATTTGATCATTCATTGAACTTCATTAGATGCTCCTGTAATACAAACAAACCGTTAACAATGACAACTGAAAGACTGGACCATATTCATCCTTGATGTAATTTCACGGAGTCCAAAGAAATGACACCAGAACTGAATTTGCCCCAGGAATTTCCAGCATGAAGCTGACTCACCACAAAGGAGTTAGTGCAAAGATGTACAGAATCAGTGAAATATCATAAGGTAAGTGAGGAGAATATACAAAATGGAAATTAGAAACCAGAACAACCTGGTTGTACAACACTTACTCATGCCGGTGAGCATGAGATATTCAATGGTTTTCCTCATGTGAGTAAATGCACCCACAGAGCGACAAGGCTGCAAAGTTTGGGCCAATTCATCCTCCTTGTAATTCTACTGGAGTCAATGGTATTACACCCAGGATGAATTTGACCAAATGTATTAGAACTGTGCCACTTCCTGTTAGAAGGTTCTTAGTAGATCATAATTGTGATGACAGTACAAATAACAGCAATAATAATGGTAGAAGCTCACCAGTTCTCAAAGTCCTGACCCCTAAACCTGATAAGCCCCACATAGGTCCCCCCCCCAGAATGCTGAAGAAACAGAGATGGTACTTGAAGTGGCATTGAGGCCTCAGACGGCTCTGACTTCGTTACTATTACAAACGACACTACAGCATATTTCCTGGGAGAACAAGTAGTACCATCCCAAATAATTACAAGTAAGCTATGATCATCAAATAAATGAACAAACGCCATGCAAAGTGAACATAGTGTAGTGCCTTTGTTCTTGCCCCTTGCACTCCTTCATGCTCATTCGTTTCGTTTGCTCACTAATTTCTATAATTATGTAATTTATAGTGTGTCTGAATCTTTAATGCCAATTCTCTTTTACTATTAGTTTGTGTGTTCTACCCAATTAAACACCATGTTTGAAATTGTAATAGGCTACACCTTATGCCTCAGAAAGATGTATACAATTAATATGATAAAATATTTTATTCAGGTTTACCTGAATCTTCTTCATTTTGCACCGAGTTACACAATGGTTGAATCTGGCCCACAAAAGAGTAATATTTTACAAGATTTGCCTCATAAATGCCTCAGCCTCAAAAGCCACTTTTGAGTAAAACTTTTGAGTTTGCGTAAAACAAACTCCAGGATTTGCCTATAAGGAGCTTACCTTGTAATAATCCGATAACGAGTATTGCATTTATAACAAAATGCTTCCTGGAAGCATTTGAAGCATGGAAAAGAGTGCTGGTAGCTCCTGGTTTCTTCATTTTAAACATCTCCCTCCTTTTTTCAGCCAGTAACCCAGCCACCTGTTCCCCTCCATCCATTGATTCTGAGCACTGAGCGGTGTTTTAAAGGACAAACATGCAAACTGGAAATCCTAGGGGTTATCCCAAATCAGTAGCACACTGTACCATCTCTACCCCTGAGAATTCTCAGGTAGACTGTCCCCAGCCTTGGCTGTGGGGCAGCCCCAGGCCTGAACCTTTGTATACACTCTGTCGTCATGGACACTCAGGTGGGGCTTGTGAATGGAGGATGGCTCACTGCTCTGGAATAGACGGCTTGACTTTATGATGGGAGCTTTATTGTGCAAGAAGTTTCCATGGATAAAATAAATACAGGACATAGACTAATTAGAAAGATATGTCACCGCTCTCCTTCAATGAAGTGGCTATAGCACAGGAGTTATGTACAACTGGGACAGTCTGGACTATGGTATTCAACATGATTCTTAACATTTCCAAGACCAGTTCCTATCTTACTTCTATCTAAGACTCGTGCTTCCCCAGCGCCTGTCTTCCTAACCCTTGCATGCCAGCCATTTTCACTTTCCCTAGTTTAGTTTTCCATCCCCATGGTGGAAATCAGAACTATTTAAAAACTTAAGTGGAACATGAGAAAAAGCCTCCTAGTGAGTAACAAGAGGTAATGGTGGCTGCAAACAGAGTAGGAGAATCTAGGGATTAAATTTGGATCTCAGCTGCCCTGATGAAAATCCAGAATGACTCCAGTGTGGTCAGGGGAGAAGTCAGTCTTGTTTGGGACCAGAGGGAGTCCTGTGTAAATGAGAATGGGATGGACCTATGGGGGCCACTGGGATCAACTGGCTTTTGTTAAGCTTGTACAAGGAGCCCAGATGTTGCGGTGAGAGGTACATTAGAAAGAAAGGGACAAACAGATGGATGCACAGAGTAAGGGTGTCTCATGGGGCCTGTTTTTATGGCCCTCATCCAGCTGCAAAGCAAAAGCACCCAAGGCAGTAGCAGTTCCTGCTCTCATTGCACCTCCCTGCCCATACTGCCTGGTGGGCCCTTTCCCTCCTTATGCATCCTGTCCTCCCCATAGAGGCCTCCCCTAGGCCTGGGCTCTGAGGGACAAACTGGAGCCCGCCTAGTGTGCACATAGAGCCCCTCAGACCACTGCAGAAACAGGAAGCAGCCCAGCTTGAGGGAGCTCAAACAAATGCATCAGACATCAAGACTCACCTTCCCTATTGTCACTTGTTTTCTCTCCTCCCCTTCCCTGTTGGTCCCAATCTCCCACCTGGCTCTTTTTTTCCCCTTCACTGCTGCCTCTGTCTTTGCCCATCATCTGGTCCACATTTCCCCAGACCTTCTCCTCTGCCCATTGCTTCAGACTCATCACTACACTGCTATCCTTCCCTGGCATTTCTTTCGCACACCTCTGGCCAGTCTCTCTCCCACATCCTGCATCCCACCCTCCTCCCCAGCCCTGTTCTCTCATCCGACCCGGTCTCTTCTGCCCCCATGTGCACTCACCCTGCTGCTGAGACACAAGGGCAGAGGGCACGTGGGTGAAGCCAACATGGTGCTAGTTGTACCGTCTCCTCCCTCTCCTTTCCCCACTGCCTACCTCCACTGAGGGCAAGGAAGCCAGGAGAAGTAGCAATGAGGAAAGGTTTCTAACTCCGCAGTGCCCCATAGTAAATTTCAGGTGGAACTGCAGGAGAGAAACTGTGCCTGTACCTGGAGCTGGGAAGTGTGCTGCATGGTAAGTATGCATCCACTGGGTCGGTGGGCCCTGGAGACATTACAGATACAATTTTCAAAATTGGGGTGCCCAGCCTGAAATGCCTTAATGGGCTGTGATTTTCAGAAAGTGCTGAGTACCCATCCTCTGAAAATCAAACCGCTTTAAAGTGTCTCATGGTGGGGGCCCAAAATCCACTAGTCACTTTTGAAAACTCTGGCTTGAAATGAGAAAACAGTGGAGTGGGGATGGAAGGGGGGGGGGGGGAAGAAAGGGGAAAACAATAAATAAATATAATCACCAAATTATTACATAAGTAGAAAAATGGCTAATGTTAGGACACAGCACGAAGACTGTTTAAATAAAGCCAACAACTCCACTGAGTCTCTCCTTTGATTTTTAGTTTAGGCTATGTCAAACTAGCATCAAACTCTTTGTCTCGTTTTGAAATCTTTGCATTTTCAGTTTCCAGAGACGCAAGTTCACGTTTAAAACCCTAGCAACATATGGTACATAATGGGTTAAGGCCACTCCCACAAGCAAATCACAATTGTTTCCTCACCCCTACTTTACAGTGCGAGTTGAAACAATATTAGAGGCCATTCAGCATTTCTAAATACCTGCATACAAATCTCATACGATCCCTCCTAACCATGGGAAAGACAATGCAACTCAGACATGGGAATATAAACAGGCCTCAAACCCAAAGGTTTGCAGCTAAGGCCATGGTACATTAAGGTTCCTGAGGAAGAACATGTTCTATGCCTGTTGAACTCACCCTAACTACAGTGGAATCGGCTCCGACGTATCTTGTCTGAAATCTACCTTCATTTCTGTACTGTATGTTTTCTTACCCCACCGGAATACTCTTACAGAGCAGAAACCAAAGCCCACTGAAACCAGTGGGAGTCTTTCCTCTGATTTCAAAGGACATTGGATCAGGCCCATAGGATCAATGTAATTAGCTCAGCTATATTACTGTATGCATATTGCATAATAAAGTCTAATACTTATGTTAATCATCAATCTAAAGTATTTATAGAGCACTTGACACTGTACTACCTAAGCATTAAAACTTTAAAGTTTTAATGGGAAACTTGATTCATTCCTTAAATAAAATTCCCATAAAACTCATTGAAATTAACTGGCCCAGACAATGCCTATTAATATATTTGGGAGGGGGAAGGGACACTAATCAACCAGCATCTTAAAAGGTTTGGTTTACAGCTGCAATTTAAAAAAAATAATTTCTAGGTTGTTTCAGCCAGGAATGTTTTGCACTGAGATGAACAGAAGATTTAAATGAACAGGTCTGTTATTAGCATCACAAGCAATAATGCCAAAGTTACCCTACGCTGCAACATCCTGCTACCCACAGCGCAAATGCTATCTTGTAAAGGTGACACTGTTACTCACACACTTGTATCTAGAGACAGGTCAAGTTCTGTCTGAACAACAAGCTGAAATGAAGCCAGGACAAACAAATGCAAAGTGCCCTCCTCCAACAGGAATAAGTTAATCTCTTAACCAACGAAGACTTTTTCCCCCCCAAGATGGCTCTTGCTAACTGATTTTATACTAAGATCATTAGTTACAGGTCAGACACCTTACCTGGAGTAGGGCTCTCGTGTGCTTTATCAATCACACCTGTATGGGCAGATGCCTCGATAAATAGACATATGCAGTTTGCTTCCAAATAGCAAAGATGTTTTCTTTTTAAAAAAATAATTCAGAAGCAGTAGAAGGAATGTTCTTAAAAGTAAGCTGCACATAGGTGTAAGTATCAGTTCCATATTCTTTAGCAATGGATTCTGTAAAATAATGTAACCAAAAATTCTATTGGGGTGACCCTAACCATCAGTGCCTTTAGGAAAATAGCGCTCGCACTTAGTTTGGCCTGCAGTTACTAGAGAAACTGTGATTGACTCTTTTCCCTTTGTAGCTCATGCCTAGGCTTGCCTGGTGATCAGGGAGATCCGTAATTTAATCTAACTAAGAATGTTTGTGCTGAGTTAGGGGCCTGATCCAAAGCCCATTGAAGTAAATGGAAAGATCCCCATTAATTTTAATGGGGATTGGATCAGGCTGTGTATGCTCAGATAGAGGAATGCAGGATTTTTCTGACCGTGATTTCAATAAATCATTTTTTTAGAGGGACCAAATGTCTCCCCATTTAACTCATATGGCTTGTTAATCAAAATACCTGGCTGATCATCGTTCTTTACTTCATTGCAAAAGCTGTCCAGATTCTAATGGTTTCTGTTAATATGTAGCTGGAATGGATTGCAGGATATATTTCACTGGCTTTTGCTAGTTGGATCTTTGATTGAAATATTCCCTTCACATTTTCTCTTTGAAGCTTGATTTCTTAGCTGTTTATTATCCAAATATAGGAAACCAGGGCTGCCTCTCCTGTAAGTAAGACAATGATAAGTGGCGACTGTATAAATCATTTGAAATCAATGAATCTGCCTACCTGGGAAATGGCAGTTTTCTTTGTTGCTGAAATGGGAAGCTAGAAAGCTGAAAAATTCTGTACTGTTCTGGCTCCCAGTCAGTAATATAATTAATGAAAGGGCTTCTGTATTACCATATTGGAGGATGATGTTAGAAATGTTCATTAAAAACATTTTGCACATTTTATCTAAATAAACGATAACCTTAATATTTTGTGTCATGATGAGTATAAAGTTGCCAAGAACCTTGCTTAGTTGTCTTTTCTGTTTGACACGTGACCTCTAAAGTGGCTGAGTTTAGCTGAAGCTAGGGCCAAATTCTTCCTCCTTGACTCCCAACAGGTAGTATCTTAGTCTGTGAATAATCCCATTGCTATGTGCTCTGTTGGTTTGGTTTCTCAGGCACAGAGATTGTTTACAGCTGATTTACAGTTTGCACATTAAATATCAGGACAAATAGCTGAACAAAAGGAGGTGTTGAGGGAACTTAGGCTTCTGTTTGATTGTCCTTTTGTGGAATCCAGGCATTTGATTATTCTGCTCCACTATTTCATAACTCGCAGGGCCTGCCTGGACAAGTCAGAGAAACTAATAGCCAGGAGACGGTTCAAAGTTCCACCAGCTGATGTGCTTCACCAACCCAAAACCAAGCTGTATTTCAATGGAGAAACTTAAAGGAAGTACCTGTACCATTGTTGAAACCTTACGGGTTTAGGATCAGGTCCTGTGTTGAAGCGAATGACAAAGCTGGACCTGGCCCTACTGTGCATCGTCTGTAATTTTAGACAGTAAATATCAGTTTCTCTTTAATATTTACCCTTAGTTAAATTAGGTTGAAATTTTACAGGGGTGACCTAACCTAATCCCTAAACTGTCCTGATGTTACTCCATTTTTCTTTGTCTATGCCTTAAATAAGATAAAGTTCTTCATGGGAGGGGCAAATATTTTTTTACTGGATAGAAGCTAATCCTTTTTAACCATCACTGCACAATGATAACATATTATCAGCAAGTGGCAGATTCCTGCCATGAAGTATTTAGTGCCCTAAAAGATAGGAGTGGGCATTACAGAACAAAGACAGGGCTGTCACATTGTAGCCTGGGTTAAGCTCTGAATGTGATATATCAGACTTGCTTCCCCAGCTCACCCTAGCTGTTTTTCTCTGCTCCAAGTCTCCCCAGCTCTCTCTCTCCATATTTTCCCCAATAACAAACACATTCTGTCCACAAATGGCATCCCTATGACCCATTTTTGATCCTGTTACCAAGCAAGGCAGTGAGAAAAGGGGAGAACTTGATTGAATACTCATTTCATGGTGCAGTCAGTGCTGTTCCAGGGCAGTGCCGCTGATCTGTGCTCCATTCTTCCAAGTGACACTCCCACAGTGTGCCAGACCCAAAAGCCCTCTGATGTCAGTGGGAGTTTTCCCATTGATTTCAACGGGCTTTGGTTTAGGCCCTATATGCTGAGGCATGTAGGAGGAGAGCCTGCAGCAGATGTCACACATCACCAAGCACATTATACAACACTCCTAAATAAAGTCATTATGTCATTTAGCATCTTTCCCTGAGGTTATTTTACTCCACATTATGAGTTAGTGTTTGTAGTTATCAGTGCATGAAAAGGTACTTTAAACTGGTAAATTCAACTCCTGTTTTTTCACATCAGTAATTTTAAAATGAGCATCAAGATATATATATATATATATATATATATATATATATATATATATATATATATATTAATTGCTTCACGTGGTCACTTTCTGCTTGAGAGTGCCAAGAACAAGCTGGGAGCTAGAAACTCTAGAACCAGCTTTCATAATGAGAATGCTAAATCAGCCTTTAGTGCTCAACTGTAACAAACCTCTAAGCACCTGAAAGTTCACATTTGCCACTACACTGGGTATTAGATAGATAGAATAACGTGACTGAAGAAAGTACTGAGTTAATCAAATGCATTTCAGAAAGGAAGCCTAATGTGTATTGAAAACCAGGATAGGAGAAAGACAAGGTAGTTGCGGTAATATCTGTTAATTGATTAACTCCTGTTGGAGGAAGAAACAAGTTAACGAGCTACACAGAGCTCTGCTTCAGGTCTGGAAAAAGGTAACCAGTGTCGTAGCCTTGAAAGAAGCAAGTTGTATTCAGCATAATGGAACATACCTGTTCAGTTGTTAAGCCCTTAACAGTGAGTTGATTTCTTGTTCTATATACACTTGAAGCAGAAGATGATCATGGTGGAAGAATTGCAGTTTATAAGAGTAGGTGTTGGTATGTATGAGGATGGCTTCTGATTATGTGGTTTATTAGGGTAACAAATATGTTTTAAATTGTTTATTATAATTAAAACAGCTGAGATTTTATCAATTCCTACCTGACACAGTCTCTTTTTAAAGGTAATATTTGCTTCTTCATGGTGTGGAAAAGGACTATATAATTCAATGCCCTTGCTGACTGAGGGTTAATGAAGTGATATAACAAAATATGTTGCTGACCCTTGACTAATGCATCAATAATGACTGTTGGGTGGGAGCCCTAGCTTGCCTTCTCTTTCTCTCCTCTCTGTATGTTCTTATGCTGTGCTTTATGCTATGGTGATGCATAATGTGACTAACGTTTGTAACTAGCTAACTTCTCTATAAATAAGAGTAATTTATTAGTCTGGCCTTGCCTATCTTAGTCTCAACTTTCCTGTACTCTGCATGTGCGCTTATAGGTGTGTTAAAATAAAGCCTATTCTTTGAACAACAATTTTTCTATTAGGCTGCTCTAAACAGACTGAGAACAGTAGCCTAATTAAAATCCTTCATTATTAATTCATACACCTAAGTATAGTGATGACAACTTGTGACTCTTAAGAGTTGTGATATTTAATGGCTTTTTTGAAAATCCAGCTCCTGGAATTCTGTTACTATGAGACGTCTGCATTTTTTAAAAAAATAGTGTATCTGACATGGTTGCAGAGAAGTTTGAAAAGACACCCACGTGTACGCTAAAAGCTTAAAAAATAAAAAAACAACCTCTCCTGCTCCCCTGCCCTCATTTTCTTAACATCGCCATCTTTAAAGCAAAATGGCAGAGGGGAGTGGTCCTGACTCCTGATGTTTTAACAGCTGAGGCTGGCAATACTGTAACTGAGATATGTACACTCAGCTAATAAGGATGGAGAGGACAGTCGTGCTGTCTAATACTCGAGTCTGGTACGACAAAACACTGAAATGTGATTTCCTATTCTTCTGGTCTTCCTAGGATGCTTAAGGTCTTTTTGGCATGCTTGTTTAGGCCTCCCATTTTCTGCCCTTATTACACCTTAATGCTATTAAGAAACTTTCTTCAGTGGTGTTTTTCTCTCTCACTATCTGCAGTGGTGGTCTAATAGTTGGTACATCATCTTGCACTCCAGATTAAGAAGAAAATGAAAGATGAAATTGCTGCCACAGTCTTTTTCATCACAAGGCTGGTGAAGAAGCAAGACAAACTGAGCAAGCACAAAACTGAGAAATTTGCAGCTAAGCTAACAACAATATTATTTGAAAAATATAAGAACCACTGGTACTTAGACAACCCATCTAGAGGACAAGCTTTCAGGTAACAGATTAAGTCCGGTACTTTGGTACTGGGGTAAAAAGGAGACCAGCATCTAGCAAGCTGGAGAAGATGGAATGTAAGGCCCTAGGAATGTTTACACCAAGAATTAAAAATGTGGGAACTACTCCAGGAGTAATGTAGGATGCAGTAAAACAAATGCTGAAAAAGCAATGAGCTGAAGAAGGTTTACTTTTGGTTCTTGTCAGGCTTGATAGGAGGAATAAATGGCTCAGGAATGGCGTAGATGTGCTAGTGCAGGCTGGCTGCACGGTTAGGGAAGCTAATGACTTCTTGATAAGTTTGCATGCCTAACCGAAGGCTTGTCCTCACTGCAGAGTTGACGCAAGCTAATCTCCACTTGAATGAAAATGTCTACATTGCAAAATAACATCAGCCCCAATGGTTGTGTTGGCAACTGAGTTGGGCTAAGGCTTTAGCCTGTATACCGTGATGGGCCAGCTAATCTGTGTTAAAAATACTACTACACTTAACTCAAGGGTTTCGTATGCAAACAAGAATTGAGTTAACTGCAGTGAACACATGTCCTGTGGCATAATATTCTCCCTTATTTACTTTCTCTAGGTGTATACGGATAAACAAACATCAGACAAGAGATCCTGTACTGGAACAGGCTTGCTCTGAGAGTAATGTGGATTTTGATAATCTTGGCTTGCCAAGAGAGATCACCATATGGGTTGACCCATTTGATGTGTGCTGCAGGTGAGGTCTGAACTCAGGTGACCAAGTTACACCAGTGGTCTCCTGGTTGTCCACAGCTGCGCACACTGCATACAGGGCATTCCACCAGCCAGATGTGGACATAGGCTCCTTTGCCAATACGTTTTTTAGAACTATGATGTTTAGGGATTGTGAATTTTCTTACAATTTTATCACCAGTCCAATTTGAGTAGGAGGGGGTGCACTTTGTTCTAGCCTAAACTGTCAAGGGACTAGTGCAGGCTCCAAGCTCTCATAAACTTAAAATTCTACACAACTTCCCCTGTACAAGGAGCCCCTTTAGTCTGGAATGGAGCAGAACTTCCTGAACAAATATCTTGCTAATCCACAAATAGGCAACAGTGGCCTCTTGCCACTAATGGGAAGGACTTAATACAGAACTACATGCCTGGGGCTCCACCATAAAGAAGGTAGAGTGTAATGTTGTACCTGTGACTGCAAGTAAACAGCAGTAGGTCTCCACAGTACTGTTCAACACAGCTTTGCACAAGAGACTGAGCAAACACTCCCTCCTCACTCTAGGTATGGTGAGAAGAATCTACCTTTCACAGTCGTTCACTTTGAAGGTGGTAAGGAGGACCGGGAACTCTCTCAACGCATCAGCCAAGCTGTTGACAAAGCAACCTCAGATTATCATTCTGGCACCTCCTCAGATGAGGAGAGCTACACCAGGGAAGCAAAAGCTATACCTACTGTCAGCAACCCAAACAGTGTCTATCAGGTAAGATGCTGGTGGTGTATCCTAATCTTCTTGCCTGCTGTAAAGGAGGAAATAGCCAGTGTCACCCCAACTCAACAAATGTGCATGAATAAGCAGTGAATTTGGCTCTGCTAACTGTAATACCTGAGCTTGGACCCAACTTCCTTCTGAACACCTGACTAATCTATTCCTGTTCTTAGTTCAGTGACTACTACAAGCTGCCCATCCAGCCGTGGCCTTGGTATCGTCGCAAGAAGACGTATGTAACCAATGGACTTCAGCAGGCAAGTGCTTACTATCTCCAGCACAGGGGCTACAGGCCAATGGCTGCATTTGCTGGACCTCGTGTGGATAGATACCACTGGGTCAACACCAACCGATAGAGCAGTAGCTGCGCCACTCTAATTCTGGCTCTTGAGGGTCACTAAAATACTTGACTCTGGGGTAAGAAGCTTGAATCTTCCACAAAAGCATATCCTAACAGAAAAGCACTTAATTCTGCCTTCTCCAGTCTGTTTTATTTCTCTCCCTAATTTAATGTACCTGAAAAATTTTATTAAACTTTTTACGTATTTTATATTATTATGGTAAGATACTGAAAACTAACGTGTGATTCTACTTGTAACTTAAAAAGGAAATGGAGACTAATAAATTTAGTTGTAGTTTTTAAAAATATTGCACTTGTGATTCTTCACCAGAGGTGTGAAGGGTGAATGCCAAAAGCCACCACCTCCACTGAAGCTGTTGGTAAGAGCATCCTAAATTGGTCTTCCTCCCATGCCTCCTCCTTCTCCCCCCCGCCCAGTTAAAACTCAACAGAAGTTTGTAGTTCAGAGATTGAATGACCACTAGAAATCTCTGACCGAAACATGCTGTGGTGGACTTAGGCTTCCGCATTCTGTCCAGGGGCCTGTGCCCATCTCTCAATCAAACTATATCTCACACAGCTGTATTTGATCCTGGAATTCATCTGCACCTCAACACAAGGTGTTGGGGTGTGTGTGTGGTGTGGTTTTTTTTTCCCCCCCCCCCCCTTGGGCTCAAATGTAACCACAACAAGCCCTCTTGGATTACACGGAAAGTATTCTTTTTTTTTTTTTAAATGCAATTACATGCCAACTTTTCCCTTGGCACTGAGCCAGAGGCTGCCCCTTAGATTGCACCCTGAGTGAGTTAGGAAAGAGCATGATCCACTCAAATGGAAGGGTTGTCAGTAAAATGTGTGGTCTTTACACAATTTTATAGACTAATGCTTTGTTGGTTTGGTTTTGTCTCCTATTGACAGTGGTGAGCCCTGCCACTGCCTGGGCAATCCACCAAGGCTCATACTGGCTCAAAGGGTCCCTCTAGTGATGTATGCTGTCTGCTGACAGGATACATGCTTGTGGAGAGATGAACAGAAAAGGACAATTACTGAGTGACCTATCCCCTAACATCCACTCCCAGCTTCTGGCAGTCAGCAGCTTAGGAACATCCAGAGCCAGGGGTTGTCCCTGCCTATTTTAGCTCATAACCATTGATAGGCAGACATCCTCCATGAACTTAACAAATTCTTTTCAACCCGTTATACTTTTGGCCTTCAACAGCCCCTGGTAATGAGTTCTGCCAGTTTACTGAGTGGGGTGGGGAGGGGAGAAATGTTTCCTTTTGTTTGTGGGAACTTATGTCTGTATCATGGCTACACTGGACTTAAACTCTTAGAGGTCCCTTCATGCTGATTCAGTTTCCCCCCTCTGCTGGAGAGGGAGAGAGGATGCGAGCAGGAGCCTCCTGCCTCACAGCAGCGTGCTCTGACCATGGAGCTAGGGGAGCGTGGGAGCTGGGGGTCCCTCGGCTGTCCTCGTGAAGCTGTTCACAGTGGATACATGAGTGATGGGGAGCAGAGGGAGGGAATGACTGCCACCTGGTGGTTGGGGCATCCCCCTGCAAGGGCAGACCCAGGGCCTGCTTGCCCTGCTGCAATCCGTTGTTTATCCACGATGGCGAACAGCTTCAAGAGGAGAGACTGAAGGGTCGCACTGGCTATAGTGCACCCCTGAGGGGGGGGAAAGATCCCTGGCAGCAGGAGAAAATTGAACCTAGGTCTCACATCTCCTGCTGCGTGCTCTAACCCCTGGGATATAAAGTAGGCTTTTTCTTCAGCCTTTGTATGCAGTGAGGCAGGCACCTACCTCATTCCTACAATAAACTGCTCAGGTATCTGAGCCACCTGACTCTGGGAGTCAGGTTCCTGTTTGCAGAGATAAGTTGGGGCTGTAGACAGGCACCTAGGTGCCCATCTCAGAGAGGGGCAGGACTTAGCACACATCCATCCTCAGCATCTCTTATGGGCAACTTACGCAGATACCCGCCTAGTGTGCTAGCTTTTTTGGATCACAGTCTGAGGTGCCTGTCTCTTCTCATTCGTTGAAGAGGGTGCCTACATGCCTAACTCAGGGTTTGTGGGTTGCATTATTGTTCCTGTGACTTCCTAGGTGCCATGATGCTCAGCCGTACAACACTGAAGTCCCTTTGAGGAGCTAGACCCAAGCAATTCAGAGTTAAGTTGTAGTACAGACATGTTATGTTAGCATAACTTGATGCTCAGGGGTTTGAATAACACCCCACAAATGTAAGTTACACTAACACAAGTGCTCATGTACATAGCACTATGATAGCAGAAGAGCATCTTTTGTCCACATAACTTCTGCCATTCACAGGAGGTGGTTTTATTATGCTGACAGTTCTCTGCCATGGGCATAGAGCACTTTCACCAGATTTGCTGCATCAGTGCAACTGCATTGGCACAGCTATGCTGCTGCACTGCCATAGGTGCAGATGTGCCCTTATGTTCCAAGTGAACTCCTAGAATTTGGCAAGAAAATCTAATTTATATGGCACAAAGATGCAGCTCTGCTACAGTACTCCATAATTTTCATGCTGACAGTTGTGAAATACTCTAGTATGCTATAGCCACAACTGTGAGTTTTTGAAAAGCACAGAATGTTTGCCCTAAGATAGTTAATAGCTGGGTTAGATTTAAGATAATTAGGTACAAATTCAAACACAACAATCTGCAAAAGGTCAAGTGTGCAAAAGGTGTGCTGAGAAAGAGAGAGGTCTTGTATAATAGAGGCAGTTCTAAGTGTAAGGAAATAGCAACAGGCAAGAAAGCGATACTAAGAAGGGTTAGGACAGGATAATCTAGCACAGGAAAGAGGCAAGCCTTTATCTACTTTTATTCCTGCATGTCTTTACAGAAGGAGTAAGGACATAGGCAATATCAGCTGTATTAGTTAAGAACACATACCTTTATAAACTGTCCTTCCTTACTTTAAACAGTGTGCATGGGGGATGATCACAATAGTTCTTTGGGATAAAATCATCATGATGAATTGATTCATGCAGCTCTGCATCACCACGGTAATAAGTTATGTTTCTTACTGGGTGACTCTCACCTATGCATCTATTTTATTAAAATGAATATATGTAGTCATGCAATTGTTTCTGAACCAAAATTGCTGTTGATTAATAGGCTCCAGCTGATCCATCCACAAGAGGGAGAGACATCAATGTTTTTTGTGGTAACTTGGGCTGTATTTCCCTTTAAAAGTTTTGATAAAGAGCCTGCAGTGTTAGTATATTAATGGCAATCTAACAGAGTGCTTTAGGAAACTATCCAATAAATTAAAAATCTCTATCTGGTACAGGTCTTACTTTTAATGGGGCTGGGAATTCAGAACAATGCTTCCCATTCACTTTTGCAGTACACCTCAAAACCTGGGCATTTGCCACTTCAGTTCTGAACTGTGTTGGGTTTTTTAAAACTTGTTTGTATTTTCACAAATGAATTCAACTTATAACTTACCATTTAGTTTGATCTAGGAATTCTAATAAGGTATAACAGATATATATTTTGATAGGACAGTACAATCAAATCACCCAGTTAAGAATATAAAAGGAACTGGATACAGTCATGTCAGATGTTGGACAATATTAGAGCAGAGATGTTCAATCATTCACAACCACTGGAACACAAATAACCTCTTTCAAATGCATAGACAAAATGCTCTTCCTGGGTTGCTGATCCATGTGATGCCATCTGCTCCTCTTCCTTCAGATGCTTTGTTTGCATCACACCTGTGTAAGTCAGGCTGATCCTACAAGAATTTGAGGACACGCAGATGCAGAAATAAGGAGTTTAGATACCTTTGAGGACCTGGCCCTCAACTCTCACTGAAATCAATGGTGGTGACTGGTACTGAGCACCTTGCAGAATTAGAATGTTCATTGGACAGGAAACTGACTTCCAAGAAGTTTAAGAGCTATGGATAAGTATGACTATCTCCTCCCATGGCTGTAGGGGTTAGCACTATATAGTTTTGTATCATATTAGATATAAAAATCAAAGTACATTTATTTATTAGGCATCATAAGCAGAACTGATGGGAGTTCCTGCATTCCTCTGCTAAAGTGACAGTCAACTGAGTTTTCACATGCTTGTGCAATGACAATACCCAAGGTATCTTGACTGGTTAATTATTATATGCTGTGAAGGGATATTTCAGAACAAATCAAGGAGCCAGTTAGCCTTAGGTCCTGTCACTTTGCAAGCTATCATACACGCTTTTAAATCAGATTTAATAATAAGTGAGTTTGAGAAACAATGCCCCTTTCTTGGAATAAACATTTTTTTTGCTTGGTGTAAAGCCTGAAGGTGAGTGCAGACAGCCAAACTAGAAACAAGTCACCCAATTTTTTTCCTTATTAATATTACTTAGACACCTCTGCTGTTTGCAATTTTCCCTTCTAATATTTTCATTTGCTTTACTAAACAAACTTTTTCCAAACCAATTATCTCAAGACGATCAAAGCATAAATCTTCACTAGCTGCATTTTTAAAAAAATTATGTTCTTCCTCCATGATTTTCACCAGCTCTTCAGTTAATGTATCCAACTTATCTTCCACTTCTGAAAGACTGAAGTAAGAGCAGCTTTCCTCTTCTGGGCTGAAGAAATAGAAGAAAATACTTATGACTTAAAATCAGATAGAGTAGAAATGCCATTGCTAAAGCAATATCCCTGTTTCTTCCATAGAAAGGGAGGGGCTAGGATAAGGGTGACTTGGAAGCAGCTTAATCTAGATAAGACAGATAGTAATAGGCTGATGGAAAGAAGCAATGGAAAAGATTGACAAGTATGGTATCAGCACCCTAGATCAAGGGAGTGCAACCACTATTTGTAACATGGGCTTGAAATTCAGGGTCCAAACCTGCTGCAGCATGTTCACTGTGGAATTGTAAACTCAATGGAGCTACTCCAGCAGAGAACTTGGCCTGCTGTTCTTTATTCATTCCATTGTGCCTGAGACTCTGACTATGAAGATCAGCTCCGTATCATATGGCAAGGTCAGGACCACCTGAGAGGTTATGGAATTGACTTGCTTTGCACCAGAACGCAGAGTGTCTACGAGCTGCTTATTAAAATATTTCAAAAATAATTCCCACCTTGTCCTCACACCAAAGTTGTTCTCTTTCCTGTCAGCTGAGGTGTGGAGGGAACACTCTTTCTTCTTTACAGAGAGTTTGTTCTTCAGCAAGTCTTCAAGATTTGTGTGCTGTAAGAGGTTCCTGTTCCTCTTCAGGCACCAAACAATATGCGTACAAATGGAGGATATATGTCAGTACTGGTTTTAATAACCTTTTATGGACTCTCTTTCTGGAATTTATCTTCTAAGGTATCGCTTTTTACACTGCCCTGGGATAGGTTGCATGGGTCCAAAACATTCCACCCCACTCAACCATTTTTAAATGAAATGTCAGTTTTTGAAGCAGTTTGAATGAGACTTGCTTACAGAAACAATGATCCTCTCTTTCATAACCCAGCTATGCATATAAATCTAATAAAACATGAGTCATTCTAGTCAATCCCTGTACATTTGTTCATTCAGAATGTATCATGTGCCGTGAAGATGGTAAGCAAGCAGAATATTAGAATTACCATTCCATTTAAAAAAATAATAGACCAGATCTTTAGCTGGTGTAAATCCGCATAGCTCCAGTGACTGAAATTGACCAGTGGAGGATCTGGTTCACTGCTTCTTGATAAAAAAAAAAAACTTACAACCATATCAAAGAAGATGTAATTATAGGCTTTATTTACTCTGATAGAAAACCGAATAGAATGATATTTTATACTGTCTTTTCTTTGAGCTAATATTCTTAATGAAAGTCAGTCAGCAAAGGTCATTTGACACGGAAAACAAAAGGAAGCTGCTGGGGTTAGAAGCGTATGGTTTACAGCGTATTTAATGTTAAATTGCATGACCTGAATTCTAGGTTGTCACATTCATTCTTTAAACACTAAATACAGCAAGGAGTGGTCTGCCTTTGGGACACTGTTGCTTGTTTTAGTTTTGAAATTTATGTGAAGGTAGCTTTAAAAAAACCCATCATGCAGATTGGACAATTGATTTAATTCCACTGCTATTAACCCCAATCCTAAGGATGTCTTAGCAGGCCCAGGGCTGAGCAGGCCTTTGGCTACAGTGAATAAGTAACAACGAGGGTGAAATTCACCTCCATGCAGAGCCACACTTATGCACCATTTAAATCCCACATGAGAGTTTAAATGGTACCCAGAACTAGTGCTGGCCCTTTGCACAGGCTGATCTTACTGAGCAACAATGTGGGAAATGTGAGTTTATGATCAGATTTACAATTCCAGCCTGTGACGCAGTAAGAAGATTGGAGACACTCAAACACCAGGATTCATAACCTTTCTAATTACCTCCTTGGATGCCTCCATTTCTCTGGAGGATTTCACTTTTGCATCAAAAAGCAGAGAGATGAGGTTCAATTTCTCCTTAGAGAATGGTTCTCCCTTCAGCAGAATCTCACTTATCATCCCAGAGGATTTATTGTCCTGAAGGACTGCTGACGTCTGGAGTCTAAGGGAGAACATTTCACTGAGACAGGCCTTTAGTGCCTAGATATGGAGATAAATTATTTTTTAAAACCTGAATGGATCCATCCAAGAAATATTGAAAGCTAACATTCATAAAAGTACCAGAGGGGTAGCTGTGTTAGTCTGTATGCAACAAAAACAATGAGAGGTCTGTGGCACTTTAAAGACTAAAAATTTATTTTTTGCAGGCTTATGCTTATGCCTGCAAAAAATAAATTTGTTAATCTTTAAAGTGCCACAGAACTCTCATTGTTTATTCATAAAAGTAATAATTAACAGGAAGAAGGGAAAAGAGATGGACAGTGATTTAGAACAATAGCTTTTCAGCTCTGGAAGCCTACATTCACACCACAAAAGAATGAGTTCACTTGCTTCAAGTTAGTCTCTTGAGGATGTGTGTGCAAATCACAAACGCACCACACAATGGAGTTAATGTGGCACTCTTAACCGTCTCTCCTCCAGAGATGATCATGATCAGGTGAGAGCAGAACCAGCAGAGCTGCATATATGTTATTTAGATAGTGCTGGGATTTAGGCTTGCTGTTAGTCTTTCCTTTGCATGAGCACCACGGATAGCCTTCTGCAGGCAGTCCTGTGGGAATCACATCACTGTTTGTGTACCTGAGGAGATATCTGGGCAGATGACAGGTATCTCTAAAATCCAATGGCTGGAAATTAAAGCTAGACAAATTCAGGCTGGAAAGGCGGCTAAATTTTTAATTGGGAGGTTAATTAATCATTGGAATTATTACTAAGGTGGATTCTCTGTGTCTGCCAATTTTTAATCAAGATTGGATTTTTTTTAAAGGTATGTTCTAGCTCAAACAAGAATTATTTTGGGAAAATCCTATGGCCTGTATTCTCACAATGGACCCTTTTGGCCTTCGATTCTATAAATCAATGGCCCACGCTGCATTCCACAAACAGAGATCTAGATAGTGGTTACATTTTGTGGGCAAGGAGTGACAATATGCAGGTATTATTTTATAATGGTACTCCAGCTCAGAGCTCTGAGTACATTTCCCCAGCCACTCAAGACTCTCAGAAACCGGGCAGTAGGTTGCTAAAATGTGGTTGTCCCTACTGCTACCAGCCAGAGAAAGAAATGTGTTGCAGGTATTTCTGAATCAGTTTTGTTTGTACCAAAGGGATGAGAATACAGGGCTTTGGAGCTTTCTGCTGCTTTACAATATGGTGCCAGGAAGCGTGAAGTAGTATTTTTTGGATACTTGTTCAGCATTCTGCTGACAGCATCTCCAGCAGGATCTCCATATATTATTGATACCATGTCATTAATGTTCTCCAGGAAACCAGAAGACTTTTTTGAATTGCAGTCAACAGGTAAGCATCTTTCCTCCTTGTTGCTTATTATTCCAAGCAATGCCAGACGGTCCAAAGACAGCCCTGGTTTTAATAAGGTAAATCTTTGCAAAAAGAGTTAATGCCTTAATGTAACTGGCTATAAAGTGTATTGTTATACCTGATAAAACAGTCTCAGAAAGAATGGGCTGGAGTCCTGGCTGAGGTCAGCAGCAGTGATGTGAGCCAGACAGTGCACCAGCAGCAGAATGAAGCTGCCCACACAACCCAGATACTCTCTTAAAATGAATAATTTGTTCTCTGAAATCTGAGAAGGAAAAAAAGATATCCAGAGCAGAGACAACAAGACAGTAGTACAAATGTGAGGTGATGTTTACAGTGGCTGGGCTACTACTTTTATGGACATTGGACAGACTATTTAGAGTCCATTGGGGATAAACATATACACAACTGCCAGAAAGTGCAGCTATAAAAGGTTTCATTCAGGACAGGCTGGTGTGTTCATTTACATTTTTCTCTCATGAGAAAAAAGCTTTCAGATTAATTTAGGGGGTGTGAAGGCTTCTAGGGTATTTCCTCTCCCCCAACTAAACAATGATACAAAACCTCATCTTTTCCCCCAGAATTCCTATGTAGAAATAAGTAATAGTTACAGGTCAGATTCTGCCACCCTTACTCATAGCACTCTTACTCCACTGAATTCAATTAGGGATATCCACAGTAAGGGTGGCAGAATTTGGATTGAAACGATTTCTCTGGTGAACTGAAGATGATTGTTGCTAGATATACAGCAATTTTACCAGCCCTCTCAAGCTATGAGTACGACCCATCTATGGCACACCGCCCCATGACCACTATTTTAGAGAGCTCAATTAGATTTATATCCAACACTAACTGGGACACATTAATATCAATGGCAGATGAGAGTTTCTTCTTTCACAGTGATGTTTTTTTATTTCTTTGTTAAGCAATCTTTTCCTAGAAGGAACCAAGTGTGCTGTGACTTGATAAATAAGAAATGTATTTGCATTTCACTTCTTAATCCCAGAATTTAATAGATTAGAAAACATTGAGGATGCTGGCAAGGATCTAAGATGACATACCTGATAAAAGAAAGAGTTCTGGAAGGCATTGCCTGTAGTGTTACTGAGAGGTATGCTCGAGGCAACACACAGGTTAATTTCTGGAGCCTAAAGGGAAAAATAATTGTTTCTGTAAAAATTTGTATGTACTTCATCTCTGCAAAGTCAGATGGATTAGTGGGATATAAATTAATTTAAATGTCAACTTTGATTTTCAGTGGAAACAGAGCCAACAAATACCACATGAAAACAGAGTGTATAAAAAGTTCCCAGCGTATCACTGAAGTTTATCTTGCCAACTTTCTAATTAAATAAATCAAAACGTATTCAAGCCTAGCGGCTCCAGCGGTTAGTACTCCATTATTATTATTTATTTATTGTATTACAGTAGCTTCTAGAAGCCTCCACCAAGATCAGGGCCCCACTGTGCTAATGCTGTACAAACACAGATTTTAAGGTATGTCTACACTACATATACTACAGCGGCACAGCTGCAGCTATACTGCTGTTGTGATGTCATGTAGACACTTAGTACAGTGATGGCACGGATTTTTCTGTCAGTGTAGTAAATCCACCCCCCCAAGCGGCAGTAGCTGTACTTACGGTAGGGTTAATCTAACTTTGCTGCACAGTGAAATTTTTCACAGTTCTGAGCTAAATAAACCTAAGTTTTAGGTGTAGACCAAGCCTAAGAGACTCCCTGTACCAAATTTTAAACACCAAATAGACAACGGAAGTATGATGATCATTTTATAGAGGAACTGAGGAGCAAAGAGATCAAGTGACTTGACCAAAGGCCCACAAAGAGTCTGTGTCAAAGCCAGGAATTGAACACCGATCCTCTGAGACCCAATCCAGTACCATAGCTATAAGACCATTCTTCCATGATACATAGCTGAAGTATGGCTTTGACTCCTTTGAATCTCTTACTCACTAAGCATTCACTATCCATCCTTCACCTATAATAGATGGATTTCCTGCAGACTGTTGTTCAGTTACTAGGTTTTATTGGTGCTTTTCTACAAATTCATGCTTCCTTCTGAGAGTGGAAATACTTTCTTGTAGCATCAGTATGTGAAACTTACATTGATATGAGGCCTGAGAAACTGGAGAATGGAGATGCCATATTGATATATTACAAACTCTCTCGCAGAAAGTGTTGGGGGATGAACTGGTATTAGTTCCCCTTTATGAGTCATCAGAGCATCCAATATATCCTGAAAAGAACTTCCTGTATCTGCAGAACAACATTATTTCAACAGACTCATTCGTTTTCATTTTACTTTTGTATTTTGCACCAATGTACATTTTTTATCATTAAATATTAAAGGACAAGAAGAATGGATAGGTGGAGCTTTCTGTGCAAGACTGATTTCATTGCAAACACTTTTAAGTGACAGATAACCCATTTCATCGACTACCTATACATTTAGTATTACAAATGACAAAGACAACGGCAAAACACCTCATCAAACAAGACACCACCACTGCATTCTCTTCTCTCCCAGGGAGAGGATGAAAGAAAATAGCCTGTGACAGATGTTAGTCATGTCCTTCAATGCATTACTGGAAGGCACTCAGATACTATGGTGGTAGGCATGGCATAAGAACTTGCAGAGAATAGAATGGAATACCCATTTGTCTATTATCTATTTATTATTGTCATCTTCTTTAATTCTGGGGCTGTTATATTTGCACACTCAGACTCTGCATTATACATTGTGATTGTTTAAACCTATTCAGTGGAATCTTTCTGTACCTGTTAGAGAGAAATGAAGTAAGTTGAATTGAAAGAATGAGAGTCATTGTTAAAAGGGATATAATAAGAGCCCTTTATGCATGTAACCTGTATCACAAAGATGGCTAGATCTGCAGCAAAGCCCTCAGTTTTAGTTAAAACATGAATAGACTTAAACCCCAGGCTTGTTAAGTACATAATTGGTCAGTGAATAACATAATAGTTTATAACATCACTATTTAAAAAGGAAATAAAGCCACTCTGATGTATCATGGCTTTTCATGAAAGGATCTCAAAGTGCAAAACAGCTTTACAACTAAATTTCATCCCATTCAGTAAAACTGGTCTTACTATTACAACCAAGGCAGGGAGAGGGTAAATAACTTGCCTGAGGTCACAGTTCCTGGCAAGTAAATAATTAGCAGAGCCAGGAATTGAACCTCCCTATATTTACCATTAATCCATATTTTTAACACAGAAAGATCATAAGGACATCTGCGCTGCAGAAGATGAATTAATCCCAGTACATATGAGTAGCGGTCAACTCCAAGCTAGACAGAACGAGATCTCCCGATGTTTACTGAAGTGTGCAAATATACATTAAAAACAGAAGGGAAGGGAAGATTACCTTTTTCCTGCAGATGGCTTTCCAGAAGCCCAGCTGCCATTGCATGAGTTTGGAGCTGGTCATTCACATCTTTCAGAAGAGTGAGAAGTGGAGAAGATCTGATACATTTGGCTTTATCATCATCTACACAAAAGAATATAAAAATGTCAGAAATTACTGTCTCTTACAGTGTGTGCATGAGGCAAACAGGAAACTCATATCTTGGAATAAAACAATTTATTGGTCCAATGAAGGTGGTATTTTGAGCAGCCCTTTTAATTGTTTGCCCAAATCTAAAGGCTGGTTACTAAAGAGATTTTAACACTTGAGAAGAGTTCTCTTCTCTGCAGTGTTTGTTATGAATACAATGGGTAAAATAAACACGTCTTATTTCAACAGCTCTTGCTTGGACTGCTTCAAAAATCCTGGCAATTCTAAGCAGCTTTTTATTAAAGGCATTCTGTTTGTCAATAATACATTTTGGCTGATGAAAAAATAAAATACATTTTATTTTAATTTTTAAAAATATATTAAAAATTATTTTCTATATATGAGAACCAAATTCTGTTTCATACCACAGTTATTGGGAGTTTTGATGGATTAAGGAATGCAAAATTTAGCTTCCGTTGTTCAAAGCAGAACATCTAATATAGCATGTTATCTACACCACTGCCACCGTGTGGAGGTAGGGAAGCATCATGCAAATGTCATATAATGTTAGTTTGATACAAAATGACACGACATGGATGAAATCATACTGAAGGAAGTGAGTCTTTCAGGGGGTCATATTATTCAGATCCACTGACTTAGCTGTAGTCTACTGTATACAGGGCTTACCACACAGAAGAGGTGACCTGAACTGGGGATTCAGGAGAATAATTCTTGATGTCAACAACTGTTCAGTTTGCTTCAGTATCTTGATATCTATTAGGCCAACATGCATGAGTTAGTGAAATTCTCAGCAAAGAATTGTTGAGATGCTCATACTTGCGTCACATAATTTTTTCTTCGCTTATTCCATAGTCTAACTATTATTTTTCTACAGTATTTATAATCTAGGGTCACTTTATTAGCAAACAGGTTTAAGATAACCAAAGTTTGATTTGTAGACTGGGTTCTCTCACTTGGGAAGACTGAAGATACAGGAGTGGGTCAGGGTCCATCAAGAGGGCTGGGTGGTAATATCTTTTTGCGAAGCTCTGATGGTTGGTGGATCCTGGTCCATACCTGGAAAGTGCATAAGGTTCCTGACAGAGGTGACATGAGTGCACTGGGACCAGTTTGGCAGAATGGTGCACTCCGAATTCTGATTTGTTAGCTGAATCTGCATATGCTGCTGCACTCAGGGCCCTATGTGCCCTGCAATTGTTTCCAATCTGGTTTCCTATTTACTTATAGCAAAGACAGTAAGTGACACAGAGAAAGAAAATTTATATCTTCTGGACCATTAAATTGTACTTATGGGTTTATGGTAACTCCTGCCCCATGGCATTGATGAATGAATAAACGCGATTGGATTTTTTTTAAAGGAAAAAAGAGAAGACAGGAAAAACCTAAAGCATTGCCTACTGGCCCCTGGAACCATACACAATTGATTTTGTGTGATTCATCGCCCTGATCCTAGTGAATGAACACTGCTCATTGCTCCAAGGAAGGTAAACCCTGGTACCCCTCAAGTCCCTACTGACGTCTCCTGTGGCAGGTGAGAAGGAAACCTTTCTAACCATAAATCTGATGATTTAGCTCAACTCTGGAGGTGAATGAAACTCATCCTGGTTAAATATTTAATTTATTTGTATACTGGATACTGCTGGCATCCAAGTAACTGTCCATTCTCACACCTAAATCTCAGTAATACAGATTCTGTTGGTATCTCAAAGGGCAGAAAACTGATCGCCCCCTGAGCAGAAAACCCCATACGTATCTTTTAATCCAAACTCTTGTTTAGTTTTTAATTTCCAGGAATGCCTATGTGTTTTCCAGGTACTGCTTAGCTGAGAGACTAGCATATCTTCAGATGACCATATAACATCTCATTCATCCTATACTGTAATTCTGATCTGATTCTTCATGTTAATTTCATTACAAAAGCAACAATAATCCCCAGAACGCATATCACTTGCAACAAGGAGTTATGTATCAGCCAAATTTCCTACTGAAAATCAGACTCACTCTCTGCCAAGAGTGATAGAATCTGGTCCTCTGCCTGGCTGGGTTTCTCTTGGGCCCATGAGCATGCAGCTGCAGATGATGGAGGGCTGTTTTCTTGCCATTTCTCTTTTTCCTTTTTTGCCTGCTCTCGCCTCACTTTCAGTTTCTCCAGGTCTCGGTGAAAAGCCTTTTGCAGGAAAGCCACAGTTTCGTTGTGTTCTGTCATCATTTTCTTACAAGAATTGTGAGAAAAATGTAAATGTTTATAAAACACTTAATGAGTGAGATCTCTGGGAAATACAATTTCACTCTCCATAAAACTCTCCCGTAGGACACTACCCTGGTATATGGCTTCAGGATCTCTCAAAGTATTTTAGAAACTCCCTCTTTATAGCACGCATCAGTTGCTATAACACATATTATATCTGGGCCTCAAAATGGTCATTCTGGCACTCCGCATATGGATGAATTTCACAACCAGTGCATATTTACTTATGGACGATTATGAACTACTGTAACCCAATTACTTTCTGCAAGTTTCATTCATCCATAAAATGTGGTAATCACAAATTATCTATGTGTCTATTGCATTTCTGGAGCACCCGTCATCGTAAGTTATAAAGGATAAAGAACTTTTTAAAAATGGGAGTGAGTATCTAAAAGCTCCCTATGGGGGATTTCCACTGTATATGTTGTCATGCTGCAAGATATAGAGTATAGGACTAGTGCATACATTCTTCATCCAGCTCCTCAGCTCTCCACGCTCCAGCTGATCCTGCAGCTTCCCTCTTTCATCTGATATTTGCAATCGGTGAGAATCTTCCAGCTGCAACTGCTTCGCTTGGAAAATCTCCCAGATATCCTTCCCTTTACTTATTTTATCTTCTCTTTCCAGTGTGGATGTTTTGATCTGCAAGGCATAAAGATTTATGTAAAGCACCTATGTAAAAATTTTACCAGTGATGTCCACAATATTTCAGCTTATTATCAGTTCAAATAATTTTCCTCTAGATTTCTGAAACTGTGCAATACCTGCCCCCGTCCGCTAAATTGGAATTTATAATGTACACATTAACTGACTGTACAGTGATGTAACTGATCCACTGTGACATCCAAGTCTGCATCATGTTTTTTGGGACAGATACTGGGGGACTCTGAGCTTATGCATTACCGTTATGTCATGAGAAAAGTCAGTGCAGCTCTGTTCAAACACATCTGGCTTGGCCCTTTATTTCTGAGCTAGTTAAAAAAAAAGGCCTCTACATGTGTTGATCGTGTAGGAAGCAACAAGCAGCCATCTCTAATGTTTCAGCAGAACATAAAAGTACCTTATACAATTAGGGCCAATGAAAGGCAGGGAGTGAGCAAGTGTGAGCAACAAAAGCTAGAGTGAGAATGGTTGTTACGAGAGATGGGACAACCAATGATAGAAAACCTGTGTGTTTCCCTTGAAGAGGGAATGGGGTGCCATGGAGTTAAATGGCCTTAATTTTTCTTCCCACATGACTATGTCTCCTTCTCTAGGGGTGAAAGTCAGCCCTGTGTATAAGGCTAGGACAAGGCACATGCACCATTTAAATCCTGTTTAGATATGCAGCTAGTCCTTATAAGCATGGCTCACTTCCTAGAGCAGTGAGTGGGATACGGAAGAAGGAGGCGGTATGCATCATCATGGCCTACTGTAGCATAAGCAGTTGAGGGCTTGCCACAAGTATCTGAATCCAGTTTCACACCACCAATCAGACTGAATTAAGCCCAAAGGAGACACATAAAAACAACATGGTATATAGTATTATCTATATTACAGAGGCTACAGTTGTTGCTTAGGTAGCATTATACCCATGGACATGCCTGTGGTGCAATCAATCCAGTCTGAAAAGATACAGAATTTGTTGTTTTTCTACCTGTAGTGGATCAAGATTGCTTAAGGTATTCTCCCTAGTTCTTTTATCACCCATGAAGATATTCAGCTGTTCTTTCAGACTCCTTATTTTCTGCTTTCTGAATTCCTGTAGATCATTGGCTGTGAAGCTAGCTTCATCCACAAGCTGCAGAATATACACACAGAAAAGCAAAATAGAGAAACACAAGTATTTTATTCACAGAAAGAATACCTTGTTACCAAGCAGAAAGTGATTATATAATAGTAACAAAGATAATTACTTAGCTTCTTTCATCTAGGGATCTCAAAGCGCTATGCTCAAATAAATTAAAGCAGACCCATAATATCTCTGCAAGTTGTCTGCAGTGTTGTTGTAGCTTTCTTTAGTCCCAGGATATTAGAGAGAAAGGTGGGTGAGGTCATATTTTGTATAAGTTGGTCCAATAAAAGATTTACCTCATCTACCTTGTCTCGCTAATATTTATGCAAGATAGGTAAATATTACAATGCCATTCTACAGCTATATTAAATAAAGCACAGAGAAGTGAACTGACTTGCAAGAGGCCACACAGGAACTCATTGGCAACACTGGGACTAAAACCCAGGGGCTCTGACCACCCATCCCTGACTCTAAAATTGAATATAGGACTCTCATCAGTTTTTGTTATTTGAAACCAGTGAATAAACATGAAATTGGTCCATTTAGATTGTTGTTCTCATAAGATTAACATTTTCTACAAAGCCATAGCTCAGTATAAAGCTGTACAAAAACAGATCTGCACAAACAATTTGTGCTCATTTCAAATTATTGCATGCATTCTATATTTAAGTGCCAAGATGTTATTAAGAATTCTGCATGGGCTGTTAAGAAAAATATGGGAAGCAGAACAGGCTATCTACAGAGTTTGAGTGTGGATATTTTGGCTATTATCTAATTTCTTTTCAACTTTACCTTGTCCAAAGAGTGATCTTTCAGGCATTTGGCTACTTCCAAAAACTGTTTCTCTCTCAGTTGTAATAATCTGGCAGCCTGTTTCAGCTCCAGCACTGAAAGCTTGTATTCCATGTTATCTTTCATTAGATGTAAGATGTCCTTCATATCATCATCAACCAATGACCCCTGAAATACAAAAGGCCTGTGTTTTACATGGATACAGCTGCATAGCATTACCTGAAATAATCCACAATACCCATAACACGGAACATGAGTAGAGAACCCTGCTCCTTTTATTGGTCATTTTACTTTGTAGAAGCCAGCTCATTGAGAACTTACAGAAAGGCATAAGGCGGGATCTTAAAAAAATTCTATCAAGTGCAGTAGGAATTAGATAATAATATTTAGCTTTTATATGGCACCTTCGATCCGTAGATCTCTAAATGTTTTACAAAGGTGAGAAGGCATTATTGCCTCCATTTTATAGGTTGGCAAACTGAGGGAGAGACCTGTAGTTGCATAAATGGCTTCTAATTGTGGATACCTTGATTTTTGGGTGTCAACCTTAGAAATCAAGGCTGGGATTTTGAAAGGAGCCCGATGTAAATCTATACACACATACATACATAAAGGAGGTAGGTGCTCAACTCCCATGAAGTTCATTTGACAGTCCCAGCCTTATGGGCTAGCTTTCAGAAGTGTTCAGCATGCACAACTCCAGCTAATGTCAACAGGAGCTGTGAGTTCTCAGAACTTCTCAAAATTAGAACTTTCCTGAGTTCATCTGAAAGGCCACTTCTCCACATTCAGGTATCTCCTGATGATCCCCCCACCCCTGCCAAAATGACTAAGGGAAGTGTGATGTTCACAGCTAACACACAGAAAAATTAGGATATGTCTACACTGTGGGTGCTGTGCCAGGCTCCATGGATCATGCAGCAGGCAGTGCACAATCAATCCCAGAAGTGCGCTCCAGCTGACCCAGTAAATCCACCCCACACAAAAAAGAGTAATGCTGTGTCGACTGGAGGGCATTTCCTGTCAACGCAGTGCAATGAAGATGCTGCAGTAAGTGAAAGTTAGTAAGGCGATGAGAGAGATGCAAGTTTCAATACATAGCTTGCGTATTTCCCATCAACGCCACCGGCAGTGGAGATCAGGCCTTAAACATGAACAAACACTCATGCTGGAAGGTTGCAACATAACACTACTTAATTTCTTAGAATTCAGAAGGATATAACACACATGACATAAAACCACAGACAGCCAAAATAAGCTGCTCCCTAAAACAGAGGCACAGCTCACTTCCACCTTACTCTAGAGCAGGGGTCGGCAACCCGCGGCTCCGGAGCCGCATGCGGCTCTTCAGCCGCGGTAAGCTATGTTCTGCGGCTCCAGACTATGGCTCTTTTGATAATAAAGGTTGCCGACCCCTGCTCTAGACTGTTTGTCTACCAGCTGACTCAGACAACCCAGATCATATGGCTTCCCTCAGAGCAATATATCCCGAAATTAGGACCAGGAGATCCCTCACACATAAAGTAATAGCTTGTTTCCTCCCCCCACACACAATTTCCAGTACACCTCGGGAAGCTTGTTGATGCCAATGATGAGTTTAATGAGTAATCTTGGACTAGTTTACACATTATATACATTTGTTAATGTAAGTGTATGTATGCTGTGTCCCTTCCTTCATCCTCTATTTGTTTGTCTACGCTGTGAGCTCACTGGGGTAAGTATCACATACTCCTTTATGTTTGGAAGCACTTGTTCATTGTTGGTGTTGTCAGAGATAAACAACAAGGTGTAAAATTTTCAAAAGTGCCTACGTGATTTAGGAGCCTACGTTCCACTTTCAAAAGTGATTTAGAGCCTACATCACATTTAATTTCATTGGGATTTAGGCTCTCAAATCATTTATGAAAATGTTACCTTAAGCATCTCAAGTTGGGTACCCAGAATTAGAGGCCATACTTGAAACTCTGTCCCAAAGTAACTTGATTCTGGGCATAAAAGCATGATAGAGCTGAGAATACACCTGAGAGATCCTGAGACCCAAACCAATATCATATATAATTAATCATATTACTTCTCAGAAGATTTCAGGAACTGTTTGGCATGTGTAAATTGTTACAGAAATAACTGTTGGAATAATCTGCAGTTAGCCCCCCCATTTCTATGAAAGGAAACAATATTCTTGAAAAAAAAATCATAGAAAGCCTAAAACACAAACACATGCAATGTAACAAAACAAACAAGAACAAAAAGGGGCTTTACATCTATGACAAGCTCTTCTAGCTTCCCTTCTTCAGTCTGTGTCCACAAGTCTGCCTTTTGGAATCTGCAGCTGTCTTGTAGCACTATTACAGTTTGCCTCAAGTGCATCTGAGATAGGATAAAATATGCCACATGCTCAGTATGATTTTGTAACTCCTGTCTTTCGGCCTCCTGGATCACTTGCCTTTCCTTGGCTTGCACCTAGGAAGAAAATATTGCAAACTGTTTTAAGACTAAGTTCCCTGTAGAATACTCAATGTTTTGAAATATTCAAATTCTGTCTGCAAAAGTCTGAATACAGCAATCACAGAAAGAAATAAAATAGCTGTTCTAAAGAACAAGGGAATCTATACAGTTAAAAGACCTGAAGAATTCACTCTTATTAAATATAGAACCTGATGGAAGTGAATAATCCTAGTTACCATTTTTTGTGTGGATAATACATGAATCAAATGTTTGCAAACCACAGATGACAAAGTTGTATTTGATATAATGATCAGCTACATATGCTTGCCCATTATTTTATAACAGCATAAGCAGAGAGAGAGAGAGAAGCAATTGTACCTTTTCTTCTATCTGAGTTTGAAGCTCCAGTCTGAACTGTGTCTGGATATTCCTTAGTTCGGTCTGTGACTCTTCCTTTAAACCAGTAAGTAAATCCCCTTCTTGGTGATGCTTCTGGAGAAAAGCCACAGCTCTCTCCACTTGTTGCTTCTCAGTAATCTGGGCCACCTCTTGGGCCACAGTTTCTCCTGTAACTCTGTAGTGTAAAGTGTTCAGAATACTTAACACATCTTCCGGGCAGGTCTGTCTCTTAAGAGAAAAAACATAGTGATACGGATAAATAAGTGTTCATTGGCTGTTACATCTGAGATTTTGTTTCCAGCACTGAGTTGTGTAACCCTTGAGGCAGCGCCCATGACACCATAACCCCAATCCATGGACATGCTCAAAGCAAACCTCCGAACATTCCATCCCACACTTTCTGATTGAAGAGGATCAGGGTATGTTTTGTGAGTTTAGGTGTGCACAGCAAGCATGCACAGTGGGTAGATGGACTCCTAAATACGGAATAAGCATAAATGTAAATAGCACTACAAAAAGAGCCCAGGAGCAGCACAAACTTTGCAAACTAGGCCAGACATGCAATGGCTTTAGGAAGAAAGACGGTTTTGTGGTTAAGGCATGGAAATCAGGATTATCTGGGGTTAGATCTGAGTTCTGCTAAAGACTGTGTGTGGGTCACTTCATTTCTCGGTTCCAGTTTCCCATCTGTAAAATGGGAATAAATAATACTTCCTATCTCCCACTCTTTTCTGTCTTGTTTATTTAGGATAAACTCTCCGAGACAAGGAATATTTTTTACTTTGTGCACGCATGGTGCCTAGTACTAGGGGACACTGTACTATTGTAATACTATTACATTCTACTGAATAAAAATAATATCACTTTTGTCAGCAAGGAGCTGTCCGAGCATTCTCCCAAGAAGCTCCTGTTGCCTCAAGTCTAACTGGTAACAAGACATGAGAAGCTTGGGCATAGTAAGAACCAGAGAAAGGAAGTATGCTGAGGAAAACCTGTGTTGAGAGGTCTGGGAAGTTGGGAGAGACTTTTAAAGGCACAACTGGCAATTAGGCACTAAGCTCCCATTGAACATCAGAAAGCTGGTTGATTTTGTCCTTGAAAATCTCCTTTGTTGTGCTTAGCCTATGCCAGTGATGTGGCTGTGAGCTAGAGTGAGTTTTATCCTGTTGTAGTTGAATTCTAGCGGATTCAAATCTTTTATATTTTTAAACTCTGACTGGAAAAGGTCTGAATTTGAATGGTCCTTAATACATTCATGTAGTGCTTTATATTCTCAAGGTATCATGTAGAACTTAGCAAATTGGCATTAACTTCATATGTGGAATAGTGAGGTGGAGGAATAATGAAGGGGACGTACCTGGAGTTCATTATAGAGATCCAATATTCTATAGAGACATACTTGTTTCATAACTTCTAGCTTCACTATTTTGACTGCTGACGCTTGTAATATTTGAGTTGCTGAGTCTGTAGCTGGTTCTGCTTCCAAAGACTGTGTTTCCTGTTGAGTAAAAGAGATCAAGATGCTGAGAGTTTTCAATGTAAAAAACATAAGAGTTCACTCTACAACCTGATTATCTTGAGATGGCATTTACCTCATTATGCCACCAAAACATGAAGTACTTTCCACAAGTTGTTTCCTGTGACAGGGTTAATTTTTGGATCAGAAATAAAATTACTGTTTGGCAAAATTAAAGGCTGAGAATTCTAATCATGCTTTTTGACACATGCAATCAAGAGCAGAACTTGCTTTTGTTACAGAGAAAAGAACAAACTAGTAAAGTGACAGCTTATTTACAGTTATGTAAATAAGACCCTTGAACTTACATCTTGTTTTTTAGTGACGTCAGATTTGATGTGGGAATCTGTGATTTGCAACTCAGCACCAAGCAGTGATAAATGATGTTGAATTTCATCCAGAGAACGTAAGCTATCTTTGGGTGTAACTAGATCCCAGCTGAGTCCTGACTGCTTTACTTCTTCCCAATGTTTCTGATAGAGAGTTTGCTCAGCATGCTGATGGTATTCAGCTAATTCCTTCAGAAATGTGTCCCATTTGCTGGCCACCGCTGTTGCTTTACTGGTCTTTATCTCCTGAAACTACAGAGACATTTCTGCTTCAGCGGCTTAATATTTAAGACCACAAAAATGAAAACAATCAGTGACAGTAAGCCCAAGATTTTTAAACATACGAGCCAAAAATTAAGTCCTTAAAAAAAATGGCTTGAAGATCAGCACCCAGGAGCTCCTATTGAAAATCACGCCACTTAATTAGATGTCTATATATAGATATAGAAGCCTAATTTTTTAAAGAACATTAGCCTCTATGTTTTGCATTGCAATCGTCAGAGCTTCAAGCTCCCATGTGCTCTCGGAGATATGCTACCTCTTTGTCATGTGATGTGAAAAAAATGAAAGCTGCTCAGAAAGGAAATAAGAAAACTCTCATTTCCCATACTCTGAATGAAAACTTCAGGCTGACTCAGCACCAGTCTTACCCAGTTTTCTGTACATTCATCCTTTTCCTTTGCTTTAGCCGATTCAGAAAAGTAGCAGATCATGTTTATTTCTTCTGTCATTAAGGACAACTCTAAATGCACCAATTCACTGGCATGCTTTTCTAAAAAATACCTGCCAAAACATCAGAAATAAAGTAAGCATGACAAGAAATAATCATACATTTATATACAGCCTTTATTATGAAGAATCCTAAAGCACTTTGCAAGCTAATACACATTCTATACGGAGGTTGAGTGTCATCTACCAGTAGGGATGGATTGCAGCTACTGTTCAACTGCAAACAGCATCACTACATAACACTTCAGGACAAAAATCAAAGAATACCTTTCCCCAATTAAAAGTGCAAGGAGGATTTTAAAAAGAAGAATGAGCATTTCTCACCTTATCAGGATTTCTTGCTGTATATGGGATCCCCTTGGCAGGAAAAGAGAGGGCAGCATAGGTGATAGCATGGCAGCTGGAGCAATTTCCCGGCTTGCTGCAGTCCTGAATATCTCAGAATGAGCTGTAAATGGCTTTAAGGTGTTTCTTGAGGAGTGTCCTTCAGGAGAAACCAAAGAGAAGGACTTTTAAATGTATTTCTGAACTGCTGACTCTTTTTAATGCATTCCAGCTCCCTTCCACAATTCTTTCTATGAAATATTTTGAAAATATGAGTATCTGTCACTCTGTGGTATTCTGTAGAATATCTAGTAATACTCTGGGATGGAAGGAACCAGACAGCTAGATTTGTTCATTTATCTGCACATTCTAGTTATACCTCTTTGAAGAAATATCTCCAAACAATCCATTTGACAGAATACATGTAACAAGAGAAAACATACTATCCACCTGTCACTAAATCCTGCAAAGTTCACAAACTTGGATGTAAAAGTTCTTGAAGCCTTTATTACTTTGTCCATTAGGAAAGCAAATCTTGTTTGGAACACTTGCTTTTCTCTAACTGCATATAAATAAGTGTCAACAGCATGCACTAGAAAGCACTAGTCCCTACTTTTGATACAAAGCACAGTCAAATTTCCTTTGTAGTGAAGGTGACACAACCACAAAACGTTAATTGCATACATAGAAGTACTGGGAGGGCACCATTTATTTATCTGTCTGCAGCTCAGCATCGATTAAGAGGTAGTTGATGTGACAGATGCAAATCGAGTACCACCTGGATCGATCTCTAGCTAGGCCCTTATGGTGCTTGATCTGCAAAGAGGCTACATTCCTTTGGTATTCACCTTTGTGATGATGACAATTGAGCGATAGATGTTGCAAGGTAAGACATTAGATTATTATAAGGGAATGGAATTTGTGAGCTATTTTGACTCTCTTTCTCTGCGGTTCTTAGCACTCTATGCTGTTGATTTTAATCAGAAACAAAAGTCAACTAAAGCTGATCTTTCCTCTTCTTATCCTGCAAACTTTATGCAAAAACTCTCTCATCCATGCTGGAAATAGTCAAGCCATGTTAGTTGAAATATTGCTACAGAAATGGGGATCAGTGCTGGCTCAAAAAGGAAGAGGAATGGCCATTTGATTCTACTTGTATTAATTATTTTAATGCAGTTTTGGTATTTAAAATAATCACCAATTCTTTCTAAAGTGCTGAGGAATCTGAAGGCTTTTTGTGCTGCTTACACATTTTAACTAAAATCTCAATGTGTTCCAAGGAGACTGATGAGTGACAGAGTGTGAAAGGAACTAGAGACATGGTAGCTGCCATCATTTAGGTCCTGATTCAGTAAATGAATGACACAACACTGGATCGGATTATATTGAAGATATTACATGCAAAAGGAGCTTTTTGAAACACAAATCTTTCAAACCCTAACCTTACAGTTAATGATCTTAGCAGACACTGTGGTTGATAGAAATTAAGAGGAAAATATACGTGTTACAGATCTAAAAATAGAGGAAAACATCTTTATATTTTATTTTGACCATTCATTCTGGGAGACTGGAAAGGAAGTTGAATTATGAGAAAGGGAAATAATAAAATAGAGGAAAAAACAGCTATTAAATTACTTTGGAAATTCCCCTCTATTTTTCTCTCTAGGTTTGCAGAGAGACGTATTCCATATTGACTAAATGTTTGCATTCTGAAATGTAGCCAACATTTTGACAGCTTATATATTTCAGCTCTGTTTGCCCATAAATAGCAGTTAGAGCTTTTATGTAACTAAAAGTCTGGTTACATCACAATTTACAGTTTGAATGCTCAGATGAGGGAAAGTAAAAGCTTTGCCATTGGTTTCTGGGTTTGCATCATTCTGCACCAGTTTCTGGTTATACCAGAGAATGAATAGAGGTAGAACAAATAAGATGTACAAAGATTACATATTTCCCAGGATTAGAACATCCTAATTAGGGAGAATAGGCCTGAACCTCAAAGGTATTATGCTCCGAACTCCCATTGATTTCAAAGATTTTGAATAGTCCAAGCAACCAAACCCACTCTCAGGCCTGAGTAAAGATGCAAGAAATCAAGTTTTCTGTCACTATCCTCCTAATCTTGTTCTCTTCCAAAAATGTGGAAGAAGAAACTGCCATCCCCCTGGAAGTTAAAACAATCTACTGACCATTATGATGAATTCTCAGATGAATTCATTGGATATAGTATGATGAATATAAAATTATTCTTCTCAGAAATTTGTTTGTTTGTTTGTTCGCAGTTTCACCTTCAATAGAGACTGACAAATCTAAGATAAGATGTAGAGCTTATTTTTCCTTTCAATTTTAACTGAGAGTTTTGATTCTGACTACCTGACCTATAGTAAGAAAATGACTTTTTGCTTCATTTTCCAGGGGGGCGGGAAGAGAGAGTGTACACACAGTGCATGTCAATTTCTGAATACCATATTTTTCGCTCCATAAGATGCACTTTTTTCCCACCCAAAGTGGGGGGGGGGAAGTCGGTGCGTCTTATAGAGCGAACGTGCGGAAAATCAAGCTGGCCGGCACGACTGCAGGATTGCAGGAGCGATCCTTACAACACAGCTGCCCGCTGGTCTGCTCCATAGCAGGGGAGAGGGTGGAGGAGAAAGGAGAGCAGTTCTCCTCCTCTGCCCTCCAGCCACAGTACAGCTGATTGGGGGGAGGGGGAGGGGAAACTGCTGCTGCTGCTGCTCCCCCGCCTCCACCAATCAGCTTACTCCCTTCCTCCCCCCCCCCCAAGCTCCGGCTGTTACAGAGCTCAGCTCCTCCTGCTGTTTGTGCCATGTGGGGGGGACCCGGGGCAGCTGGGGGGGCAGCGCCCTGTGGGGGGATCTGTGGGGGGCAGGGGGCAGCGCCATGTGGGGGGACCGGGAGGGTGATGCCCTGTGGGGGGAATTGTGGTGAGGGGCTGGGGGGGCAGTGCCCTGTGGGGGGATCTGTGGGGGGCAGGGGGCAGCGCCCTGTGGGGGGCAGCGCTCAGGGCAGGGCCGCCGCACAGCACACAGCTGACGTTACGCCCATCACCGTGGCCCCTGGGCGCCGAGGTTCGGCCTGCCGTGCAGCACATGCTGCGGGCCCGCGAGCCCCTCAGGATTGTCGGCGGGCTGCTGGGTTCAAAATATTTTTTTCCTATTTTCCTCGTCTAAAACCTAGGTGTGTCTTATGGTCAGGTGCGTCTTATGGAGCGAAAAATACGGTAGTCTTTAAAATTCAGATAATCTTTTATTAAACTCTTATAAATGACTTTTATTGTTGTAAAGTCAGGCTCTGATCCTGGAAACAGTTTACACACATGCTTAATTTTACACATGTGAGTAGTACCCTTGACTCATGGGACTTGTCATGTGTGAAGTGAGCAGCTGCTACAGGACTGGAGCTTCAGTTTGAGCATGTCAGAATTTATTTACTCTAGCAACAGTTTTTGAGTTGGAATAAAATGAAATCATGGACTATACCTGTACCAGATTGCAGAATCAGTGGCTCAGAAGACATACCATTCCTTTTGTTTTCTTCCAGTATATGAACCAGAGACTTCAGCAGTGGAATCAGTTTTTGATGGATGACTCCCCAAGTGCCATGGTGGACATCAGCAATACCATAAAATCTGGTCCCTTGGTAGTTTTCAAAGCATTGTGATGTCCCAGAGAGAAGAGCCTGAAATAGTACAGATCAGACACAGACAAATACTTGTTGTTCATATGTGAATCATTAATACCACTGGAAATGTAGCCTGTCCCTCTTAATATTTCCATGAAAACATTGTACATGCAAATCAGTTTACAACTCGGCGGTGAGTTGCACATTGTGCAACAAGTTTGCCTAATCACAAATCATTTTAAAACTTTTGGGGTTCCTAATGAGTGTGTGGTGGGGTGTTAATGGGTCCACAGCTCCCATCTCTGAACTATCCACATCGAAGCTGAGGTAAAGTGTTTTAAGACAAAAAAATAAATTTTATTTCATGTATTTAATATCCCCAGATTATGTGGGATGCATTTGCACATACACTCTCCCACTCCAACACTGTGATATATTTACCTTATTTCATTTAGAGTAATATGCTGGAGGTGAGTCATAGATATAGAGGACATGTCTCAGCTTCTTTTCACTCCCCATGAGTCTAAGGGGAAGGGGAACTTCCGGAGACCAGACAGCATGAGGAATTTTGAAGAAAGGGAAAGAGATGAAGGGAGGTGTCCAGGTATGACTACCTCACTGATAACTCCGGTGATCACACGTTTTACCGAAGTAGCTTAAAAATAGAAGGACTATGAAAACTGGCCACTCAAGAAGGACAGAAAGCCTCATCCAAAACCCCTTGAAATCAATGCGAAGATTCCTACTTTGCATTTCCCAAATAGGGTTTGGATCAGGATCTAGATTTCTCTTGACGCAGCCATTGAGGTATTATAGACACGGTGGGTGGGATTTTCAAAAGCACCTTTGTGATTCAGGAGCAAAGGTTTCATTAAAAGTCAATAGGATTTGTGTTCCAACGTCATGCAGGGTATGTATAAACTGCAAAAAACACCTGCAGCTGGCCCATGTCAGCTGACTCAGCCTTGTGAAGGGCTGGGGGCTTAGGTTGCTGGACTATAAAATTGCAATGTAAACATCTGGGCTCTATATGGACTCTCCCAACTCGAAGGTTTCTAGCAGGCACTGTCATGCTTTATGAAGTACTGTTAGAAGGAGGATGTTCGTAGATCCAAACCAACATTTTGCACATTATTTTAACATTGTTACCAAAATACTACATTCCTAAATTCAATTTTTATGTAGTGTACAAGTTTCAAAGTCCATGATAAAATATATTTTAAACTAATTTTTGCAACTCTTAAATAGGGTGATTTGTTTTTATGGATGTCTGATTCCATGCTAATATTTTATTCTAAGAACATACCAACTGACTTTCGTTGCTTGAAAAGCTGAAAAATACATAACAAACCTCCAGGTAAAGTCTGTACCTTTGCCTGCAGAACCTGGATGTTCAACAAGTCCCTGAGATATTCCAGTCTGTGGTATGCAGACTCTACACTGGCCTGTTCTTTCATTATATGTTCCTGAAATTCAGCAACAAGATGTAGTATGACCTAGAAAAAATGGTATGAAATATTAGCAAATGAGCAAGCAAACTGCCTAAACCCAGGATTCCATTTTTCTTATGAGTAAAATAGAACATTAATAGATCATATAAAGCTTGTGCGGCTGTATCGAGAATAGTGCATTCAATTCTGGTCATCTCATCACCAAATCAAACGAGACAACTGCAGAGAGTTCAGGGAACTGCAATTAAAATGGTTAAGGGGCTTCAAGGGACTAATTTACGAGGAAGACTGAAATAAATAAATATGACACCTTGGCCAAGCAGTGACAAGGGGACATGATAAAAGCCTGCAAGAATCTGAAAGGTATAAACATCAGGGAGGTTTGTTTTGGACAGAGTAAGAAGGGATAATGATATAAAATTAAAAGGAAATGCTTCCAGACAATGAAATCTGATAGGTGCCGAATTAAGGCCTGATGAACATATCCACACAAGTCAATATAAAGAGTAGTCACTGGACTGGGCTATGGATACCGGTTGAAGCTTCATCTCTAGAAATGTGTAACACTTGATTAGGGAAGTTTTTGAAAATCGTTCTCCAGTGGATGGCCCCTCATGATCTGATTGGTCTTTTCCAGCTCTAATGTCTATGATGCCATGTAGTAGGTTTCATGTTTTTTTGAATCACTAATATGAAGGGGTTTCGTACCAGTCAGAAACACAGGAGAAAACATCATATTTGACAATTCCTCTTTCTAACTCCTATTTTCAGTCTTAATCTCATCCAGTACTGTTTCACAATCAAACTGGATTTTCTATCTCAAAGGTAACAGCATCATGCTATATTTTTCTGTACAAGTCTAGAATTGATAATTATCTGAGTGGCAACTATTTAGGGTGACTGACTTTTGTTTAGTATCATTCGCATCACTTTCTTTCTCAGCCTAGTCTGTGGATAAGGGAGGAAAAGCCCTGTATAAAATGGGTGATGTTTGGGGAGTTAAAACTGGCTTAACAATAGTTTTATTTTAAAATGTACCTCAAAAGGAGACTATAATTTTCTGCAGAATGAGGTTAGTGATATTTAACTCAACCTAACAGTGACCTCACCTTTCTGGGCTTGAATCTGGTTGCTGTCTCTGTGTTAAAGTTCTTGCTCCTTTGCCATGCTTTCTCCTTCATCTGCCTTTGTAGTTGGCATTCCTCCAGCTGCATCCTTTTAATAAACTGCATCAGTTTGTCCAGTGCCTTCCTGATCACCAGTATAACTTGTACTTCTTGCTCTTTTTCATTTCTCTCAGCTGTAGATACAGAATGTTAGCAATTACTCTCAGCTTGAAACCGAGTGGTTATGTGGGGGAAGCTACAGAATTTCTGAGATAGATGAAGGGCATGGATTAAATGCCCTAATAGGAATTTTCCAATTCTGATGATTCTGTGAAACGCTGCACAAAAATTGTTCATCTGTCAAGTCTGTTCACCTGCTATTTCTACTTTCATCTTTCAGGACAGCCCACGAGAACGTGCTAGCGATTTTATTCAGAGTGTGAGCTCAACCAGTCGCAGCGCAGCAGAAAGAAAACCCACCTCAATGCACACATGGCACGGCAGTCTGACGCACAGAGCCACTGCAGAATGTGTGGGGGATTTCGGGGGCAACCGGCAGGATTTTGAGATGCCAGGAGGACTGTTCAGGGCCACCGTGGGATTGCTAAGAGGAGTGGAAATCACCCCCGTGCAGACAGTCAGCACAAGGCCGATGCGTAAGTGTGGGGGGGGGGAGAGGGAACGGTCCCACTATTGTGGGGAGCTCTCCCAGATGCTGCACTACCCCGGTGGAATCAGACAGCGACCAGATCGAAGCCCCTGCTCCAGCTCCCTTTTACCCAGATGCTGGCCTGACCGTGAGGACTCCCCTCTCACTCTCCCACGTGGCAGCGTCCTCCCAACCCCGATAAGGCTGGGCCCAGGATTCGTGGGATGCTTCACCCCCCCGTCCCGAGTGGCCACTCAGGACAAGGGCCGGGGTACCCCCATGGCGGGGTACTCTCCCCCCGGCCCGGGGAGCCCGATGCTCAGTTCGAACCAAACACCATTTATTGAACAGCAAGAAAAATTAGGGAAAAAAAAAAGTAACAGGGACGGTGAGAGGCCCTGAGGAGCCGGCCCGGGGACACCGCGAACAGCCCTCGCTGGGGCGTGAGGGACGGTCACAGGCCGTTCCTCACCCACCGCAGGCTTCCCCGCCAGGCCCGGGCTGTGTGGCGGTGACTCGGGGGGTCAGAGCCCTGCTCGGGCGGTGGCCACGGGCCCTGGGCGGCCGGACCCGTCTCCCCAGCATGGCCTCCCGTCGGGGTCACGTCTCCGCTCCGTGTCCGGCCACGTCTCCTCTCGCTCCACTCAGCCGCCTCTGGGCCGCTCTCCCCTTAACTCTGCCTCAGGGAGCTCCCGCACACACGGAGGACGGGACCTCAGGTTCCTGACTCCCGCATTGGCCTTCCTGCCCTGTCAATCGGAGCCCTGGCCTCTCCCCATTGGCCCTGGGGACTGTCACTCACAGGATCTTGACTTCCCATTGGCCCTCCCCCTTTCTTTCAGTGTTGGGAGACAGCCAACCAAAAAAGCCCACTAAGGTCAGTGAGGGGGCAAGAGTCCCTGACACATGCATCCTTCCAGACCCACTTCAGCCCTATTTTGAGTGGTTACGTGGGACATAAGTATTGCACAGGCCTTGCTCGGGCTGCACAGGGGTGATTTTCACACCATATGTACAAAAGGGCCTTGCTTGCTTCCTTTTAAAGCCTCTGCTTCCTACCTTTAGATAACAAAGATAGTTCAGAGCCCAACAGGCTGCTCAGATCCCTAGCAGTTCTTCTTTGAGCTTCCTGAAGAGAGGATTCCTCAAGGAAGTGACAGCTTTCCTCAATGTCTTTTAGTTTATCCTTGTACCTTATCTATAAGAAGCAGGACAGAACATTTGAAATAACATTACAGCCTCACCCATTGTTCCCCTTATCACTGATATTATCTCCTGTGATAGGAAACCTAAAAAACACACCTGTTCTTAAAACACACACACACGCGCGCACACACACACACACAGTTCTGTAGCACTTTAAAGACTAACCAATTTAATTTTTGCAGGCATCAGCTTCTGTGGGCTGTAACCCACTTTGTCAGATGCAGCTGCATCTGCATCTGACGAAGTGGATTACAGCCCATGAAAGCTGATGCCTGCAAAAATTAAATTAGTGAGTGTTTAAAGTGCTACAGGACTCTTTTTTTTATTTTTTGCTGCATACAGACTAACACGGCTACCCCTCTGGAACTTTACACCTGTCCTAAAAAGTTCTTATAGATCAACAGATAACAGGTACAACTGTGATGGCCATGAATACATAGTTAGAAAGACTAAGGCTTTAGTAATAATAAATCATAATTATAAGGCTTTAAACCCCTTTAGCTAACAAAGGATACGCACTGTGTCCTAACATCCGTCATTCTTCCTGTCCTTCCTTTCCCCATTCCCTTTTTCTTTCTTTGATTGCATATAGTTTGATTGAGCCAAAGCTCACTGAAATTATTAGGAGTCTTTCCACTGATTTCAGTGAGCCTTAAAACAGGTCCATTTGGAGTTTTTACTGGAGATTACTCTGCTACTGTGAGGCAATAGCTACTAAAACAATAGCAACTGCAGAAGTGGGTGTATCTGCTCTGGGAATTTTTGCACAGCCATAACATACAGATGTAGCTGCACCAGTGCAAATACTAAGTGTAGATAGTGTATTGCTGTAAGAAAATGACTTTGACTGGCAGTTTGCACTAGCGCAGCACCAGGGTAGGCATATTGTTAGAAAAATTCAAATGTAGACGAGGCCACACAAAACACACGTGTTGGGTGAAAAAGAGAAGCAACTATATTGGCATATAGCGGATTCCTGTAAGCAATTGAGAAAAAAATATCCATTGAAGAATTAATTGAAGCCAGTTACAAAGAGGATCCACTGTACCTTCTGTGCCTTTCCTTCCTTTACATCATCAAGGACATCCAGAAATACAAAGTTGAGCTCTTTAAGAAGCTCTTCTTCCCTTTCTCTTTGGCGGCACCAGTACCTTTGTCTTGAATTTATCTCATTTTCCAGAATTCTCAGCTGAAAAACACCACCAAAAACAGCAGCTCAGGTTTTCAGGGTCCTGAAGGAAGATCAGAAACCTGTGCATCTTGTGTGATCCTCTGTGCCAGTGAGGAAATTCTTATTCCACGATTTCTACAAATTTTCCAGCTTGATGATATAGGCATCTGATCATTTTTAAGTATCAAGTGTTATAAAATATTTAAATTAACTTTTATTGAACTATGGAAAAATATAAACTGGGAAGCAGACTTTATAGTTTCCTGCTCCAGAATTCAATACTGTCTGCCACAGAATTGATCCATAAGATGTCACAGAAGTCTGTCTATCCTGATAACACCTATTCAAAAATGAAAATATTAAAACTAGGAGACCTCTAATGCCCTTTTTCGAGAACTATCTACCCCACCGCCCAATGTCACTCAATGCCCCCAAATCACATAAAACCATCCCAAACCACTCTCAGAAATGTTTGGTAACCAAATCCCCGACAAGTAGGCAACCAACTTATAAAAAAAAAACCAACCCTAAATTCCTGTAATGTCTGGATTTTCTTCTATATTAATTCCAATTTGAACACCACCCTGTTCTGGAAGCTCATTCATGTACATACAATACAATACAATAAACAAATTTGTAAATGCTCTGGAATTGACAAACACATATCCACTAACTGAAAAAAATTGAGGACACTGAAACAAGTAAAATTGTCTCCCCATAATCTGAAGGTATAAGCAGGGAATTTCTAAAAACTGTCAAATGTGAAAGTAATTCTGATTTGTCGAGGCTCTAATTACCAGATCTGGGTCTGCTGCTCCTCTTGGTAAAGCTCCTAAGGACTGAACAATAGGAATTACAATGTTTGTCCAAGGATTGGTTTGAGCACCTATAACTGGGCCAGTCTCACCTGTAATAGGATCTATGGTTCTGGCACCAATTGCGATAGGGACAAGACCTGCAGATAGGCAAAATAAATAATTTTTTTTTTTTTTAGAATTCAAAGGAGGATAGTAAGCCATTTAGTTTTTGCGCATCTAGTTCAGTGATTGACATTTATTAAAACATAAAAGGAAGTGACTATGATCTTAAACAGCCTGTTGATAAAAACAAACCTTCTCTGAGCTAACCCTGAGGCACTGAGCTGCCATGTATATGGCTGAGTTCAGGTCCTAAGCAAATGTCTTTGGTTCCTGAACTGCCATGGACTGGGAGCACTGTGGAGGCAGTGCCCTCAACCCTTGGGGCTCTCTCTCTAGTTATCCCCTCTGGCCCATCCAAGGAGTTAGAGGCTAAAGTGGGGCCCTTTAGATCACCGACTAAGACTAAAGAAGTATTAAAAATGCTCCCCACATGGATGTGCAAGCAGAGTATGTTTCCTGAGGTGAAATGCCACTGCGGTACCCAATGTCATTCCTAATTCTCTTTCACCATTAAACCGAAGCTGACAGTTGCATATAGATACAGGCCACACCAATCAGTATTTGACATTCAAGTTTGTATGAACACATTAACTTTTTCTTTGTCAATGCATATTACTGATTCTGAAAGTAACACAGACGTTGCTGCCAGTCCTGCCATTGCCTCACTATGGCTTTATGTTGTGTGATCTGGTTTCTTGCTCCACCTTTTCCATCTGCATCTTCCATGGTTCCTGCTAGTGGGGTTGGGTGCCCAGTGTTCCAATCACATTCTACTCCCAGGATGGGCACCATCAAATCTGACCCACCAGGATCTGGGATTTTCATTCCAAACACTGCAGGAATCCACATCTCTGTACCAGGATATTTGATAATCCCTAATTAATTTGAAAAAGAATAGAGGAAGATATCAATACATGCTGCTAAGATGAATGTGAATTGTTTCTTGATGGACATAGCCAATTAACTTTCAGAGGCTGATGAATGCATAGTGAATCTGATCAGTTTGTCTATAGTATCTGAAAGAGACCTGGCTGAGCTCATAGTGTAAAGATTTGCTAAAGACAGCAGGTATTTGGCACATGTTTCTCATCCCACTGTAGTACTAATATGTCACAAAATGCTTATGCTATTTCAGGCCAGATTCTCTGTTGGTGTGATTAGATATAGCTCCATTGACTTCAAAGGAATTTCATCCATTTACACCAGAGAGAATCTGTTTCTAAATCTGAGATTACCTTTGTTCTAAGCGATTGTTTTTCAGTAAGTTTTATGCAAAATACATACCCAATTTGCCACCATTACTTTTGAGGCTTGAAGCTATTTCATGTTGTTTCTCCAAACTTCGCAGCCAATGCATTGCATGATGGAGCCTAATTGATAATGACTTTTTCATGTCTTCGACTGCAGCCTTCAGGACTTCCTGCTTGTCTGCTGCTAAGGACAGATCTTTACAAATTGAGTCTTTATACTGCCTCAAGGCTTTAACCACATGGCTCTGCGCTACCAGAGTGTTAGCTTCCAACAGCGCCTGGTAACCTCCTGCATGGGGCAGCACCTTTTCTTGCCTAAGGCAAGCTCCATGTATCCGAGCAGTCTTCCTACTCAGAGGTTCAGAGAAGGAATCTCCAAGAAGCAGTAGGCTTCCCAAGGGTCCCATCAGCCCCCCAACTGGGACCAAATCTCCTACAGTCAAGGAACAGTGAAAAGAAATCAGAAACTCACCCAGACTTCATGAACCTGATCCTGTTCCATTAAAATCAATTGCAAAATATTCACCTACTGTAACGGGAAAAGGATCAGGTCCTCAGTAAGCATATAAAATAAACTAAAATGCTGACTGTAAAGGTCTGTTGTGTACAATGGTTTGTAACTTTAAAATACTTTAAATGTGTTTGTTGCTTTGACTCTAGAAAATTGTGTTGCATTTGCAAAATTAGAATGTTAACAATAAAGTTGGATAATAATAGCTAGCTCTAACATAGTGCTTTTCATCTGTAGATCTCAAAGTTCTTCACACAGGAGGTAAGTATCGTTATTAGAGCTGGGCAGGAAACGTTTTTCCTCTCCTATGAATATTTTTGAGAGTTTGAAAATTTTTACTGTCCTTAATCAGCAAGAAAAGTCAAAATCTTGAAAATGTTTATGAATTGAAAAAAAACAACTTTTTTGGTTCAGGTCAATCAAAATGTTTTGCTGAATTTGAAATGTTTCTTTTTGATTTTTATCTTTTCTTTAAAAAAAACCCAACAATGTATTTCAGTTTATCTTGGCTATATTTCAAAACAAAAATTTGTTTGGAACCCGGAAAATGGAGTTTCTCATTTAAAAAGGTCAAAACGAAACATTTCAACAATTTTGAACCTTTTTTCAATATTTTTTTTAGTCTGCCTCACAAACAGTTTTGGTCTCAATGCACAGGCATTTTTTGATGAAACACAATTTTCAAAAAATTCCTAACCAGCTCCATTTATTATACCCACTTTATAGATGGGAAAACTGAGGCACAGATGTGCCGTGACTTGTCAAAGGTCACCCAGCAGGTCAAGTGGCAGTGCTGGAAATTTATTGCACATTCCAGGACATCTCTCATTTGGCAAAACGTCTGACAGTATAGTAATATGATATGAGCCAACAAGGCCTGTGCTCTACATCGGCTGAGTCCTTGGAAACAGAATAAGGAAAACATGTAATTGTGGCTTATCTATTTCATATATTTCTGGCATTTCTATGCATCTTGTTCAGTAATACTGCTGTAGAGTGATATTCCCAGCAGAGCCTGTGGCATATGTAATGTTCTAGGTAACCATTAAAGTGCATTAGTGTTGAACTTTTAAGAACTGACTTTCTAAGTGAACAGTCAATCAAGAGAATAAACCTCCCGCTCACTAAAGAGCTTTGTAGATGGGCTCTAATCATGGACCAGAAAAGGCACTCTTAACTCCACTGTAATAGCAGATATTAAACACAAACGCCTGTCTAGAAAGTGATTGGAGCTCTCTGGTCCTGCTGAAATTGCAAAGATTTTCACACATCTCTCTGAACCTCAGGAACTCCTCCTGCTATTTGGGTAAAGAAACGCAGACAGATTCTGACGATATATTTTTGCCCTCTTACCTAGATCCTCAGCTGGTGTGAATCAGCATAGCTTTACTGAAGCCAATGAGGCTCAACCAATTTACACCAACTGAGGATCTGGCTCTAAATTATGTATACTGTACCTCTTCTTACTAAACACAGAAACGATTTCACTTTGGTGGCCTCATACCTTCAATGCGGGTATCACTTGTTTGCTCTGTTTTTTGGGTATGATAAGTTTTCTAAAATTAGCACTGACAAACATAAAAGTGTATGGAAAATGCTTTCTATAAATCTAGAGCTTTCACCCCAAAGATCCTAAAGAATCAATTTAATATTGCTTTTATTATATTAATAGTTCAATTGCTCTCTCTCTACTTTACTAGTTTTTGTTGTAGAATTAAATGACTACAGGATCTCTTAATCATCAGTCACAGCTTCTCTTTCTTTTTTTTTAGTCATTTTTACAAAAAGTGGGGCAGTTTATTGATTTTTTTTTTTAGGACAATAATTTCTAAAATAATACTCTGGGAAAGTGAAGGCTTTCTGTCTGTGATACTTTGAATCCAACCTATGCAGCTATTCAGCTGCTTATGGTAGAGTCTAACTCATTAGGAGAAGACAAATGTGAGGACGTGAGGTTAAAAATTTGAATCTAATACTGCTGCCATTTCTAGGATGAGTGAAGCTATGATACGTTGCATCTGCACAATGTCACTTTGTGCCATGCATGCACATACAGCAAAAATGTCAGTGACTCCCAGCTGATGTTGGGGTGTTTTACATAATTTTTGGGGTCTTAGCTGAGCCTCCTTGGTGGTTTCTCTGTCCTCTTTTAAGTGCTTGGCTATTCATCTATAGTTCCAGTGGGAATTACAAGTTCTACAGACCTGCTAGATGTGACATCTTCCTCCTCAATAAAGGTTTTGCAAACATCCACCCAGTGACTAGCTATAGGGGGAGGGGGAGGAGAAGGGAAGGAAGAAACAATCTTACTCTGAATTTCCATCCCAAGAAACATGAAAAGCATTTACCTGTGTTATTGTCCAAACTCACTCCAAGTATTGGGACAATCTTTCCTGCCTCTGGCTCAATCATAGGCCCTCCAATTTCAAGAGGCATCACTGTTCCTGTAAGGGGATTCATGTATGTCCCACCCAAGGACAGTTTTTGCCCTGTTTGGGGTTGGACTGTAACTCCGAGCACTGGCACTTCTATTTCTGTAGCTGGATCTAGCATGAGTCCTCCCAGTTTAAACACTCTGTCAGGTTGGAAGCAAGGCAGGTTAGTCTTCACTGGTAAGCCAGTCCTCGGACAGATAGGATACGGAATGTAGGGGAATATGGGTACTTCCGACTTACAAAGCTCACCTAAATATTGAAACAGAAGAGATTTCACACTGTTACACACCGTTATACTCTTCAGTGGTTAAAGGAACTAATCCCCACACCAATTCCAAGTCTCTGCATTAGAGCTGGGAACAGAGGCATATTGGGGATTTCTAAGGATGATCATTTTACAAACTTTCTTCACATGAAGAATTAATGAAGAGAATGAATTCCCTTTCTGTGGTTGCTATACTTTTCCAACTTCATTTCTGCTTTTGCCACTTACTTAACATGAGAAGTTCTTTAGCGTATGGTATTTTGTACAATTTAATAAACAGAAAGGAGAGGAAAAACACAACAGAAATGGGAAATATTTAAACATTTTGCTCTATATAAACCTGGCATGCTCAGTAAATAGTGTCCATGGCAAGGCCCATTTCAAGGCGAACAAAATCTCCTTCCAGTGTCCATTACCTGAAGCAGAGTCAACAGCAGAGACCAGTTTAGAACTGACTGGATCATAACCAACATTACCAGCCACAGGGAGCACCCTTCCAGTCTCAGGGTGCAGAAACTGATCACTAGACACAGGCATGGGGCAGTGATTGGCCAAGAGCATAACACAATCTGGGTTGGGAGTTAAGAGTCCAGTTATAGGATCCATGTAGACAGCATCGAGTGCCCTCACAGAGCGATCTGAGCCTGAGAGCAACAAGGGACAGAGGTGAAAAACAAATGAAAAACACCATCAGATCCTCCAAGTAACCCTCAATTCTTTTCTCCCATCAATACCTGTGCATGATTCCCATGAGACTAAAGGGACATATGCAACCATACTGTAGCCAACAAGCTCAGATTTCTGCATATAGATTGATGTTGCCCTAATCTGCAGCGTATATGCAAATGACCAGGATAGATTTAATTTTATTTCTGAATATTTAAATAATAGCAAAAAATGCCTACACTAGATCTTTAGGCATCATAATATTTAATTAATTTTACTCCAGTAAAAAAACCCACACCCAGCAACATTAAAAAAACCCAAACATTCAAACAGGAGCAAATTAACTCAGCTACAAAATAGTTCCTTTCCACCTCCACTGATATAGAATCACTAACAAAGAACCTACAGTTATTCACAGATTCCTAGCAGTGTCTATCAAAAGCCTGAGGAAGAACAATGAAGATCTGGCAATTATCATATGCAATGTTTTTTTCTGAAGAAATTCTATAGCTGGCCATGCTTGCATAACAACAGACCAATCCATGAGGCACTAATGGAAATTGGAGAGAGGACTTTCACTTCCAAAAAGCACAGGCTCCCACCACTTGAACTACAGGAGCAAGTGCATTAGCCAGCAACAGTGGTAGGCTGTTGTCCTATCATATGAACCAGTCACTAGAAGAGGGCACTGAACCAGTGGGTTGCATCTGCCCACCTGCACATTTAAAATGACAGTAGCCTTCTTTGAACATATACTAACTAGTTTCCAGAGTCTGTAGTTACCCAGTAGCTCCTCCTTGGTGAAGAGTTTGGTTTTATCTTTGTTAATGAGGTGAGCTCCTGTTCCTTCTCCCAGCACACCCCATGCTTTGAGTCTATGGCTCTCCTTCATTACTGCATGTGACATTCTGTTGCTTGCAGCATCTATCTGGGCTAACAACCTGAAACGCACAAGATAAAGATGGCATCAGTACTTCCAGACACATGCTGATGCTGGTCACAAACCAACCCACTGACTTAGCACTATACACTGGTTTGTCTGGCTGGAGAAAAATCACTTTAAATGCAGAGTTCTAAAGCAAATTACTTACCGTTGGGAGTCTGGTTTAGACCACACGGTACTGTTCTCTCCACAAGCCATCTTCTCTGTCAGCACCTCTGCCAATCTCATCCCCTCTCTCAGGGCAGAATTGAACAGGACACAATGCTCTTCTTGGCATTTCAGATCATGGCGTAATAAGTGAAGTTGTTTATTCACAATCTCTTCATATTCAGCAGCCAGCTGCTTTCTGTTCAGCATCTCCTGTTCTGCCTAATTGTAACATAAATGCAGACACCTCTGTTTCTCAAGACATGAATTGAGACTGCAGCTGCTCTGTACTTTACTAGAAGGTAACAACTGGGGAAAAAAGTCAGTTTTAGGTATCTGCCTCCCACTTGAGCATTCATAGGCCAATAGCTCAATTAAGTTGGGTAATAATTACCCAGAAGGTAAGTGTCCTTCATGTACCCTCACCTGAATGGTCGAATAATTCAAAACATTGGTCCAAACTTACCATCTAGAACTTTTAACATGTACCTTAAAGGGATGAAGTTCATTTTGCTTCTGTAGCTTTGAACGATGTTTGTACATATATGCGTCTGTGTGAGTGTGTGAGAGTGAGAAAGTGTGAGTGTTTCTATTTGTAAACTACAAAATCATTACATTTCCCTTACAGATTTCCTTCAGATTATCTGTGAAGAAGATGGAAGAAGCAGCTGCAATAAAATAGACATCTATATACACACACATGGATGACATTTCCAAAACTAAAACCTTGATCACTGCAAGGGAGAAGATATGGTCTTCCACAAGTGGGGATAGAGTAGAATGAGTAAAAAAAAAAAAAGCAGACCAGAAAAGTGAGTAAGCTTCAGAAATGTGTCTCTGTATTAACATTAAATTGTGCCAACAATTTTAAGTGTTTAAATGGTCAAGTAGTTCAGTCCCAGACATTATAGAGATATTATTTGCATGGTAGACTATGAAAACATGATGTCATTACACAACAACGTAAATGAAAGATCCACATGACCATGTCTAATATTATGAAAGCATATGTAGCCAATTTGAGATTTTCAGTGTTGGTGTCTACGTATAAGCAATTCTAAGAAAAACTGAGCTCTACCTGATGTTTCGCTCTCACATAGTTCTCCATCATTATGCTGTCGTAAGACTCTGCCTTCTCTGGGATACACAGCCTCGTTATCCAAAGCTCTCTGAGTGAAGATGTTTCTTTCATAAGTTTGTGATACAAGATTTTCAGCTGAGAAGGAAACAAAATGAAAAACAAACAAGTGAGGGTTTTAACTGTTGTTCTGGGCCCTTTTTAATGTTCAAAGGCCACTAAATCCCTAGCCCAAACACAAATACCTCTTTGAATGATTGCATTCCATATAGGCATCTTATTTTTCTTTAAAAATATCAACACTAGATGACTTCACTTTGATTGGAAACCCTTGCCGCCTATACAAAACCCTCTCCATAACAATAGTACAGTAAGGAAATCATTCTGCTACTTGGTTTGGGGAGATTGTAAGCTATTTGGAGCAAAGACTGTCTTTTTGTTCTGTGTTTGTACAGTGCCTAGCACAATGGGGTCCTGATGCATGAGTGGGACTCCCAGGTGCTACTGCAGGACAAATAAATAATAGTCATGACCTCACCATTCTTTGGATAAAATTCCTGAAAGTAAATTCAGGAAATGGTTGTCCTTAGACAGCCATTGCAGTATTAGACATGCTGACTGGCTCACACTATGCCATTCCTGGCAAGACCACCTTAAAGAAATGATGTCAGAGCAAAAGTCTTCTTTGGGCTGTCTTCTCAGGTATTTATGTAATTTGGGACACAATTTTTCAGTGTGTTTTCTCTTTATTTGCCTTTCTTCTCACTAGATCTTTTCACTAAATTTCGTATGATTTGGTAAATACTTTAGTATTCCCCACTCTTTAGTGCAGCTAATGTGGCCTTTAAATCAAAATGAACCATATGCATGAAGATGTATCTACAGGTACGGTAGCGTGCAAACGTTTGTCTTATACAATTCTTTCACTTTACACTGTACACACAACAGACTGTAATACGAGCTCCCTCTGCTGCTCTTAATCCATAAAGCTGCATGCTGTCATACACTGATCAGTGGCCAGAATCGTCGTCACGTTACCCCAGAATTATGTCTGTGTAACTCCACTGATTTCAGCTGTGTTTCATGGGTATAAAACTGGAGTAACATAATGATGAATCAAGACCTACACCTGTCTGTCCACATCAATGTATCATTTTAATTCTCCTAAATTTTATCTATAGCTATTAACCATTTTTCCAAAGAAAGATGAATCATTATCCCCATTTTTCAGATGAAAATTGAAGCCCCTGGGGGCTCCGGGCACTGGGATCCTCTTCTGCTTGTGGCTGGAGGCTGCGGGGTCCGCCAGCTGAGGCTGTGGGGTCCCCACTGCCTGTGGCAGGTCTGGGTTGCAGAGTCCCCCCATGGTGGCTGGGAGCTGTGGGAGCTGACCACCCATGGCAACTGAGGACTCTGGGGTTCCCCCCACTGCCCATGGTGGCTGATGGCTGTGGGGTTCGGTTGGGGGCTTCAGAGCCACCCGTGATGGCTGGGAACTGCAGGGTCCCTGCAACCGCTGGGTTTCTGCTACCCACAGCAGCTGGGCAATTCCAGGGTCCCCCTGCTGCCTGTGGTGGCTGACAGCTGCAGAGACCCTGGCCACTCCTGCCACCCACAGCGGCTGGGAGCTGCGGGAGCCAACCACCCATGTTGGCTGGGGACTCGCAGCCTTATTTATGCTTCATAAATAGAGCTTGTGTGAATGATGTGCATACAGATAACGGCTTCATGGCATAGAAGATAGAATTTGGAATGAAGGTAATACCGCATGTGGTTGCTAGGATCATCTGTATATACATATGAGTATGAGACAAAAATAAACAAACCAGTTACCTCTTCTTTAAATTGACTCAGTTTGGCTGTGACTGACAGAGACTGCGTGAGCAGAATTTCATAGAAGACACTGGTATTGAATGAGTCCAGGTTTATCTGTTCTTCAGGCTCCCAGATTTCACCTGTTTCCAGGAAGAAAGCCGAAATGAATGTTTTTATTACTACTCTTAAAAGAGGACCTGAAATAGAAAATTGAATGGCCACAAAATCTATCTCCAGTTATCTTTAGTAATTCAGAGGAGAGGAGGGGCAAATCAGAATATACTAGCCAATGCACATAATTACAAATAGAATTCTGTCACAAATACATTTGCTTCAGCTCTCTGCCTGAAAAACTGTTTATTATGTTCTTGGTGTTTTTTTGTTTAAATTATCTGACCTTCTGTCTCATCAGCGTTGCCAGAGTTTTTATCCAAGCTGCCTTTGGTCTTCAGCCTGGGATGACATTTTTTAACTGAAATTACCGTGGATCCTTTGGAGGAATATTTGTCAAGATTATATTTCAGCTGCAGCTTTCGAAACTGGGGGCCGGTAGTTGCTTTTTTGGACCAACGCAGGTCTTGACAAAGAAGCTACAAAACAAAGCGAAACTGAATGAACTAGGTCACTCTGAGTATTACATGTTCTATTTTTGCATGGCTTCTCACTCTAACAAGAGGATGCATCATCACATGTAGGACCAGATCCTTCGCTGGTGTAAATCAGCCTAGGCCCACTGACGTCAAAGGAGTGATGCTGGCTTACACCATCTGAATATCTGCCTCCCAAATTCTAATCTAGAGCCTTTGTTCTAAACAAACGACTAGTCTTAATAGATGCCACATGAACCAAGAGGCGGGAATTGCAGTTTTCAACAGATTGAACCTGCTGCCATCTGAATTAATAAATCATCTCCACGTGTCCAGTCACATCGATTATGTATTTATTTACATACTGGTAGCAGCAACAAGCTCCAGCCAGAACCAGGACCCTAATGTGTTAAGTACTGTCAGCATATAGAATATCCCTGTCCTGAAGAGCTTACAGTCTAAAAGACTGTATGGCCGTGGTTGTTTTTTATTGTAACAATGGTCCTGATCCTGTATTTGTTACTGTCACTGGGAGTTTTGGCCTAAGGAACACAGAACTGGGCTCTGTGTGAGCAGGCACCTGAAAGGCTTATTTATTAAAGATAGGCCTTAACGGTTGCATGCTCGGGTTAAGGTGTGGGTGTCCCATTTGTGAAACAGAGTCATGCAATTCACGAAGAAACATCTAAAATCCCACTGATGATTGCCAACCTCTGAATGATAAACTGGGATAAAGGGAGCAACTAGTAAAAAAAATTCTCCCTGCGTCCTGCCCACAGTGGATGGATCACATGATTGTTCCCAATCCTTGTAACAGAGAATGAGCATTAGGGTAGAGACTAAATCACATGTATCTTCTGTGACCATGAGTATGATTTATAACCCAAGGAACTCTCAATATCACCCATTTTTTATCTCTCTCTCTGCTATATTGATAGCACCAGTAATCATAGTATCTAGGTCTTAGTCTAATGAACTGGGAAGCATGGATGAAATTCACCCTTCTATTCAGATCTTAAATGCTACTTAAGCCCTCACATTACGCTTAAGTGGTGAATGGGGCTGTGCTGGACCTGTGCACAAGGATGAATTTCAACTTGGATCTGCAACATTCAGTTTAAGCTGAATTCCAAGATCTGGAAGTTATGCATAAGAAAAGCACCAAAGTGAGTTGTGGCTTTGTTGCATAGAAGCATAATATCCAGTGGAAAGAGGTATTGTATAATCTTTACTTACAATCAGCAACAGGCAGGTAATAAAGCAAATGAGAAGTCCTATTATTAATCCAGCAATAGCTGGCCAGTCAGGTTTCAGAAGAAGGTTTGGGATTCTTGCAATGCCCACTTGTATGACGTGTCTGGGAGTTGTTGGGAAGAACGGCCCTTCTTCATAACACTGTCCACCGTATGGCATGACTCTAATATTCTTCATGGAATGAGCATACACATAGAAAGAGCAGGTCAGACACATGCAACTTTGGGTCTATCCATCTGAACACTAATGGTAGGTTTGTATTTTAAACAGAGGGCCAGATCTCCACTGACCCCTCACTTCTTTACACTCAATTGTACTACATGAACACACACACACTTACAAACCTCTGTACTCAGACACATCCACATATCTAGACACACCCCAACATGCATTGTACCAACTCAACAAAATGTATGTAAAATACAAAGAGATTCATTATAATTTTGAAGTTTCCTTTGATGCCAAACCATTGTGTGGAACTTGAGACACGCCACTGAAAATAGCATCACACAAGCAAAAATAGAATTTCCTGAAGCAAACCATTTTCTTGTGCTGGTTACTACTTAGCCCTACGACATAGGTGCCAGGATGCTGGAATTGGTAAAGGAAGAGGAGGAAGTTGGTGGAGGCCAGTCTGATTTCCTCTGCCAGGTTGCGGAATCCTCCCCAGTCAAATTCATTATTTGTGTTGTACAAGTTGTTTCTAGGAGCAGAAACAAAAAGTTGGCTCTTGACATCATCTGTTTGTAAAACACCCTGCAAATAACATATATAATTACAGCAGAAATGTGCTCATTCACAATAATGACAGTGAGGCCCCCGTGCAAATGGCTTGATCCCATGAATAGGTAAGTGTGGAGAATGAGGGAGTTATATATAGTACTTTTTAATGAATATCACATGCCCCTAGGTTATCTGCCTTAATACCAGGCATTTACTCAAACCCTTTGCTCTATATGCTTTGTACCTTTAGGGAATGGGTCAATAATGCTTTGTTTTGAAAGACATTGTCTTTGTCACTGTGAACTTATACTGTCACAGGCTCCCAAAGAGAAGCTTGTATAGGTGCCTAACCTGGATTTGTCCTATACCATTAACATGATTGAGAACCAGGGGTGGGTGGACCACATGGTCCGTCCCAGAAAGAGGTGCAGGATACCTGGCCTGTCATTGAAGGGGTGCAGTTGAGAGGAACTTAAAGGGGTCTATAGTGCAGTCCACCTTGTATCCATGTGTAACAGGGCAACCTGCTCTTTTAAGGGTTAGGAGGCTTTGGGCCAGTCATCACTGCTCAATTAGCCCTGCCCTGCGCTGGCTGGAGTGGAAAGCACAAAGCAGGTACAGGCCTGGGGAATATTCCAGGTAGGAAAACCTGAGTGGCTGCTCAGAAAAGAGCAGAGCGCAACCAAAAGGAGCCCAGGAGCGGCTGAGGGGGAGAGAGAAGGAAGCCTGGAAAGGATGAAAACTGATCCCGATGGGCAGAAGAGTGCTTGAATCAGAGAGAAGATGGACCCTTCTGGAAAGAGGAGCTGGGGCCCGTTGGAGAGTGGGGCGAAGACTTTGTGTTTTGTTTGTTTTGGACTTGCACACCCTGGAAGGGGTGGAGAGTTCTGTTTACCGCTTAGCCAGTGGGTCAAGTCCCTGCAGCAAGATTATTGTGGTAAAACTGAGGCAGACGGCTGCAATCCCAAATCTTGCTGTGAGCAGGCACTCTGAAATGGTGGTCTGGTAACACCGTAGACAGGATGAAATTCATCCCTGTGCAGAGGGCCAGCACAAAGCCAAAGCAGGGCTTAAATGAGACTTAGGTGCTGCATCGAACTTGTGTTGGCCCGCTGCACAGGAGTGATGTGAACAAAACACAACAATAAAAAAGCAGAGACTGCATCACAAAATGCACTTTGCTCACTTATTATGATAATTGTACTTCAGTTTTAATTACCTGTGAAGGTTATTTCCTAAAGTGCCAGTATATATACTGCAGCAAGTTTTGTAAAAATAATGCAAATTTAATAATATTTGATTCCACTCCAACCCACCTAGTTTTCTACTCTTAAATCTGCATTGAGAAATATAGAAAAACCAACCACGTTTTCTATGGATTAGATGAATGTGGATTAGCAAACTTCCATTGGGTTTAGAATTTGTACTTACACATCATACACTGGATAATGTTCTTTGGAAACAATGAACATGATGATAACGTTAACATCGATGCATGTGGTGGGATTCAAGATGCCCGAAAACCTGATTTGCAGTGTAGCATTTGAAGGCCTCTGGCTTTGAGCCCAATAAAATTGAGGATCTTCCTTGCCAGACTTTCCTGTGAAAACACATATCTCAGTGGGCTAGGATCTTACTCTTCATGGCTCTGTATATATAATAGCCACAGAATATGGTATTTCCTGCTTATTTTACAATTAAACTTTTATAGAGTCAAACCTGGTTTCCAGAATAAACCAACTTTATAATCAGGGTGGCAGATAAATGTTGATTCCCACTCTGTCTCTTGTGTGACTTTGTGAAACTGTGCACTGTCCTTTCATCCTTTCTAAAATTATTCTTCTAAAGGTGTGGCATTAGCTACATGATTTATAGATCTTATAGCATTTCACTATGTAACAAAACTACACTCCTGCATTTTACTCCAACTGAGTCATCCATAGATTTGAGGATGCGTAAGCATGTGTAAAACTGACTGTGGGCATCCCTTTTGCAGGGATATAAGGCCCATGCAATTGCAAATGGAGTTTTGCGTAGTTAGAAAATAAGGCTTGTTATGTGGGTGCCTAAATAAGGATTCAAATGCTTATCTTTAGGCACCCAAGTTTGAAAATATTTACCATAATATTTTGAAAATAATAATAGTTCCAACTCATGTAAAGAATCATTCTGCCAATAAAATCATTATTGGATTTATGAGCCAGAGACTCCTTTGTCAATTTTGCAAGGGGCTTGTGGAACCAATAAAGGAGTTATTTGAAATAGTAACGGTTAAGGTGAGAGAAAAGGAAGGCACAGATCAGAATTACTACAAGGAACAAAGCTCTGAGTATTCTACATGGGGTGATGGCTGACCCTGGAGAGAACTGCTTGGCAATATCCCAGTGGACAGAGGGCGTGATTCGGAGCCCACTGAAGTCAATTAAAATCTTTTGGTTGACTGCAATAAGCTTTGAATCAGGCCTAGAATAAGCGAATATCTCAGGAGATGTGATAATGAACATAGCTATTAACTGTTCCCTCCAGACACAGTTCAGAATAGTAGGGAATTAATGTTGGTAACCAAAGGGAAATCTTACAGAGACTACTTTTTGCAGCCTTGCGGCATAGGCTCACCTGGAGGAGCTGCTGCTGAAGGCACAGTTTTGTAAGAAGATGAAACTTCATTTTGCACAATGAGGTTGTGCAGCAGTTCAGGGTCAGGACTGTACACACCCAAAAACCCTTTTTCTGAAATGATATTTAAAAAAGCATCAGTAACCTCCATTTTTACCCTACCAGAAACCCCATTTCCTCCCCTCTAGAGAGGATCAGTTTATATCATCTAAAAAAATCAAGCTTACAAAAATTGAAGTAGAACTGTATCCAGAGCACTGGGCCCTTTTAGGCTCTGTAATTTCATTCAGAGCCCGTGCTCTAAAACGCATGTGCCATATTCATGTGCTTCAGGTTCTCTTTGGCACTATAGGGCCAGATCTTCAATTGGTAATTGATACAACTTATCTGAAGTCAATGGAGCCATGCTGATTTACACCAGTTGAGGATCTGGCCCAGATGGTCAAATGTACCACCTGTGCAAATAGGCACAATTCTATTAATGCTAACGGAGCTTCATTTGGTTACACAAGTAATGCCTTTGGCACACAGGTTTTATTTCAGAGTAATACACAAATGTACACGTATATGTACATTTAAATCTACTTGCCAAATGCACATCAAAATATGAGGCATAAACATCCTCAAGCAGAATCGATACAGACAAAAGATCTGTGAAAGGGATCCTCTGAAATGTAAACTTAGTGTTCTTCATACTTTGCGTATCACACTTTAGGGAAGCAGAAGGTTTAAAAAATGTCTGTTCTTACATAGAATTTAAGAAGCGCATAGGTCTGGGTTGGGATCTCTGCACAGGGGTGGATTTCATCTAGAGTGCTGACACTTTGAATTAAACTTAAACCGTAGAGAATCACGAGCCTGCTACAGCCTGAGCTCACAGAGTGGTCTTTTAGCTCAGGTGGCATATGCTCATACATCGAGGTCCCAGGTTGAATCCCTGTTGCTGACAACCCACACAGGGGTGTCAACATTACATTTATAAAGGCCATTCATTACCCATAGAATATTGTGAATTCTATCACCTCCTTCCTTACCGCTTGTTTTCACCATGTATACAGGATAGGAAGACGTGCTCTGCTCTATAGCGCAGGGATTCTTAGCGGGGGAATGCTGCACTTGTAGAACTGCCTTTAGTTGTTCCAAGAAAATGGCAGTCTGAAAATAAAAACTGAAGTTAACTTATATAGTGTCTCAGCCATAGGCCATTTCTCATAATACAATAAATAATTACAAACTGCAAATGGACACATATCCAAACAACAGATACAAATTTTAAGAAACACAAATTAAAGGAACAAAATTAACCCTTCCCTAAAACCAGTTACACCTTTAAAATCACACCCCTAAAATGATATATGAAAATAAGATTTAGAAAAATTAGGACTACCTTATTTCATTTACATCAAAGGTAGCCTCCCTCTCACATTTATGGTGTACCAGGCATATAGCCTGACAGTCCATATAACTGAAATATTTACACTATGTAGCAAGCATTCTAATTTGTGAGGTGATGTGGTCAATGGCACCAGGGTAGGAAGGGAAATAGCCATTTTTTTCCTCGGGTGACAGTACAGGTTACAAGCGTGTATGTCTTCAACCTGACCAGACCGATATGGACAAAGAGTTTATCAGCATACCTCCTTGCCAAACGGGCCACCTGCATAGATTGGAAATGAAGACCTACAGGCCCTCCCTATCCTACTGTTCAAAATATCCAAGCATTGGAAAGTTTATAAGTTTGGATGACATGAATTTCACACAAGCTACAGCTGCAATATAAAGCCAGATGCAAAAATGCAGCAGACATCTAAAGTATAATTTACTTTTGTTTTGTTCCTACACTTTAAGAAATCACTCCTAAAAAAAGAAAGCAGCTCTTCAATTATAAGGCTGACTGAATATTTAATAAATAATATAAATAGATGCACTGGAAAAGTTACAAGAGCAGCACATTTACCTGGCTCCCGTTTCTGTAAGTGATAGAAAGTTGAGCATTTTCTCCATTACAGACAAATTGCAGAATGTCTTTTTGTTGTCTTCTACACTGAGAGTTACACACCCGGTCCAGATTGTCTGCTTGACAAATGCAGAGGCCAAGAACCTTATCATAGCCTTGATAGTCTTCAGCGAGGTCACAAACCTGCAGAGAAATAAACAAAGAAGAAATTCTGCTATGAAAGACTGAAAACAATCTGAATGGTGGGATTCTAAACAGGACCTCCTGGGTGAAACAGAAGAATGCAAATGGAAATTGGGCAGTTATTTTGTCATTATGAGGGAATCTGAACTTCTTGTTTCAGGTTGGACAGGAACAATATGCAGCGATTCTGAGCATGCTGTGAAAACTCCAGTGACACTTCGTTCATGCACAGTCTGTACCCAATGCAGGCACAATCAGAGGGCTACAGCCAACAGCTGTAAACCAAGATGTGTATGGTTGCAGGATTTAGCTAATATAAAAAGCACAGTACCTTCTTTGTACAGTAATGCATCCATTCTTTCTTATTCAAGCACTGTCCGTCCTGGTTTCGGGAAGTTGCATCTCTACAAATATCATACGCTTGTCTAACACAGTGTCTCATCCCATCCACTAAGGTCTTGTAACCTGGAGTACATGGACAGCGAGCATCACTGACCTGTAAGCAGCAAGATATTTATTCAGAATCCGCCATGGTCTTCCAGGAAAAACTGCTTCCCTGAACTACTTACAATAGGATCTCACTTTATTGGACAGATGTGAACTGAATCTTCAGCTTTCAAACATATACTTTTTACCTTCCATCAGAGAAGACAGAGAGATGCAGCCAAGAGAAACTCAGCAAAATTCAGAGATCCAGAATGTGAAAGGATTGCATATCAGCAGTCAGATGTAAAGTTGAAAGGTAGGTACAGCCAGCAAAGAAGGGGAATTATTGTGTTCAGTAGTACCTATTAGGCATAGTGGCAAGGGAATGTGAGAACCCAAGGCTGACATAATAATAGATGGTGCTATGGACAGGATTGAATTGCATTGGTAGGTGTGTGTTAGCACTCAGGACTTAAACAACAGAGGTCCTGAAGTGCTTTGGCAGAGCTTTGTCTAGAAGTTTGTACAGTGTCTGACCAATGCTTGGATCTTGCCCATACTGCCAGTTTCTCCCTTTCACCGAGCACTAAAATTCTACAGCTCAAAGTAACAAAACAAAAACAAAATAAAACCCCTTTGTAATGTTTTTAAATTAAGTATTTCTTTGTGTTAGAGTGACTAAGCACAATATGGGCAAAATTCTCAATGTGATTTTGTCACAACAGCTTATTTGGAAATAATATTGAAACCTCAACTGTTTTGGTTTTTTTAAGTATAAGCTTTTTGTGGACAGGGTTAGACTTTTCATTATTTGAGTTTACAGTGCATAGCTCATGGGAGCTTCAGTCTCCGACTGGCTCCTGCAAGTTATGCGGCAATTTGAATAATAAGTAGTAATAATAAATAATAATTTTGTTATCAAAGAAAATGGTAGAATCTTTTATTAGAAATAAGACTAAATTTCACTTTAAAATGTTCTTTCACAATCAGAAAGTGCTGGTCCTATACCTGAAACACACGGCCTTCCCCAAGGCAGACACATGTTTCTTGACCTTCATTGGGTTGCACAGCTTCTGAGCCACATGGAAGACACCCCACTTGCCCAGGTCTGGGATTAAAGAAATTCACTGGGCAGTTTAGGCAACTATGTGAAGTCAGATCTCCTTCTGCAGAACGGAAAGTGCCAGCTGGGCATGGAACTGGTAGAATGCTTCCTTCAGGACAGAAAAACCCTTTGGAAAAAAGCAAAGAGTAAATCTTCATAATACAGGTACATTATTTACAGTGTAGTTACAGTATAAATGTATTGTAATGACACTGTAGTTCTAATTTTTGAAGCAATTAAGCATATCCCAATTCTTCAACTAAAAATACTTGCCCATTGCATTTTAGAGTGTTAACAACTTTATATTGCAATGCAGTATGAAAACCTGCTCACAGGCATGTGCTATATTACAGAAAAATCAGGATGCTGCACATTTATTATTTACATCCCTAAGATCACAGTTCACACTACTACTCCTCGAAACTATTTCTTACCCGAAAAATTTCCATAGCATTCAAAAAATAAAAACCCCATTGTCCTGCACTCCTAATGCACAAGTTATACGTAAAAGAGTATTTTGAAGAAGCCAAGAAAATCTAAAAGTAAAGTATGTATTTACTTTCAGAATTAGAAAAAACATATACAACAAGACAAATTCTCAGCTGGTATAAATTGTCATAGTTCCATTAAAGTCATTGGCTACATAAATTTACAACTACTCATGTGGTCCTATTAAAGGCCAGAGAACAATGTATGCTCCTGTAATATCTTAAAAGCTGCACTCTCACCAATATGCGGGTAAGTCAAAGATCTGTGATTCTCCCACTCAACAGGAAGATCCTTGATCCCCCTCAGTCTTGTAGGCCTCTTTCTCTATGCAAAAAACAAGCAAACAGACACACTTGTCTGGCCCTTAATTTCTGATTCTAAAGTCTTTTGCATCCACAATACCCCCAGTAGGCCACAAGGAATGGCTTTCTAATGAGATCAGAAACGCAGAATATGACGTAGAAAGCTTTACTTATTCTTGCAATAGTCATGCTAAACCTTCCAGCCAATCATGGATTCTATCTGTTATCTATTCATAATGATAAAGATCAGATGCTATGTCAGAAGAATTTCACTCTTTTGAAGGATATTTTTTAAAAATTCAAGAAACAGGATTGTGAGAGCATTTAAGTAATTTCTAACAAATGGATATTAGGCTATTTCAAAATACCTGCTGGACAGACTGACTGATTCTGTTCTCTTCTTGTACAGTGGATTCCACTTTCACAATTCTCCTTGTTTTGAAGTTGCAAATCCCCAGCATAGCAAGACAAGGTCAGGAATATGGATAAAATAAAGATGAGACAGACCATCTTTCTGTGGCACAGAGCAGAGAAATGATCAGTTCTTCAAACCCTGGTTAACAACATGCATATGCCTGGAAAGCTTTCACTTCAGCCACTGAATATTTCATAGGGAGTGAAATTTAAGATACATGAACGTATTACAGTAGAACCCCAGAGTTACTAACTGACTGGTCAACCACACACCTCATTTGGAACTGGAAGTACACAATCAGGCAGCAGCAAAGACCAAAAAAACCAACAACAATAAAAAAAGGCAAATATAGTACAGTACTGTATTAAACATAAACTTCAAAAAAAAAAAAAAAGAGGCAAGCAGCATTTTTCTTTTGCACAGTAAAGGGTCAAAGCTGTATTAAGTCAATGTACAGCTGTAAAGTTTTGAAAGAACCACCATAACGTTCTGTTCAGAGTTATGAACATTTCAGAATTATGAACAACTTCCATTCCCAAGATGTTTGTAACTCTGAGGTTTTACTGTAAAGTAAAACATCCATGGAAGATACCTGATCTTATTGTGTTTCCCTAAGGGTCATGTAGCAGAAGTGCGATCTGTATAACAGATAGCAACTGAAATATGAATACTGGCTGGGGACAAATGCTTAGCTGATTTTACTGGCAATTCCTCAGCATTCTGGTCCAAGGATCTCATTCCTAGCCACTGAACTTTATGGCTGGAACCTGAACTTTTGGGGGATGATTGTACTGTCCCTCTTAGCCTTAATCTATGAATCTCCACTCTAAATAAATCTGAACTCAAAACAAGCAACCATAACTAAAAGCATGAGATGAACTTTATATGTTCTGGTCTTGGGACAGGCTACATAGTTTATAGTAACAATTCATGATTAGCTTACCTCCTTTTTCTTCCCCTTCCACCTTGGCTAGGTCAGTCACCCAGCGTCACTGGCATAAACTTGAACACCATACAGGAGGCCTGTCGCCCATGGGCATGGACAGTAATTTAACTGTGACCCCTTTTGGGGAGCACCCCAGATGGAGCTCACTTTTCCCTCTCCCTGCCCCAGCCCTCCTAGAAGTTCACTTTTCCCTCTCCTCTTCCCCCAAGCTCCAGCAGGAGCTTGCTCTTCCCTCTCCACCTCCACTCCCCCTGCAGGAATTTACTCTCCCCCACTCCTGCCACATTGTGGCCCTGGGGCTGGAGGAGTTTGGTGTCCCTGATAATTACTGGAGGGGCCCATGCCCCTGCTCCCCCCCCCTTGTGCATGCCCCTGCAAATGTCTCCGAATGCTTTGCCTTTTTGCATCCTTTTATGCTTTTTAAACAGTGCATGAAAAATTTTACAGGACTAATTATCCAGCAAAAACGGGCTTTTTATCTCTTAGTAGATACCCACGACAGAGGGCAGCATTGCTTCTTGTATAGACTGGGAAAAGATCGTCTGCATCACAATTAACCAGAAGTGGCTGCATATTTACTATAACTAGTGATAATTTAATTGCTTTAAGCATTGCCAAAACAAAAAATAATGTGGATGATTCATCCTTAAGTTTTATTTCTATTGTTTATTGCAACAAGCAGAACTAGACTGTGGGTTCTCTTCACCTTGGTCATGATAAGTCCACAGGTAAATTGGGTAAAGTCTCCTTATAGAGATAAGGATTTGAGGTACAAAGAGATGAAGGTCCCAGCCAGCAAACATGAGGGTGCATGTAACTTTATGCACACAAATAGCCCTATTGACTTGTAAGGGATTACTCAAGCGTATAAAGTTATGCACATTTGTAGGTTTGTGGACAAAGAACTAGCCAAGAAGTCTGTGATAACCAAACTCAGATTTTCTACCTCCTAATTGGGTGCCTTAGATGCAAGGCCATCCTTCCTCTTTAGAGCTTCCTTAAATAATAGACTAGTGGAAGCTGCTTGTAGCATTAGAAACTCCTCTCCCCAGGAAAGGTTGAGCTGCACAGACCTCTAAATCACAAAAGAGCAGCACCCTCTGCAAACATAATACACAGAGCATGAGACGAACTGGTTTGGCTTCATAATGAAGAACACAATGATTCAGCAGAATGGCTTCTGCAGTAACTTTTTCATAATTATATCTCCTTTTGGCCTCTACAGTAAATATCAACATCCTGTGGCAATGGGCCTGGGATGATGAGAGAGTTTTCCGTGATTAAGCCTTATCAACAGTTGGTGCTAGTTACCACTCACTGTTACTAACAAACATACAATAACTCTTTTCTCCAGAATTGACACAAGAGGCTGCAGTGCATGCCAGTCAGTCATTTTTCTGATCCCCTTGCTTCTGCTGGGAATGCTAGAAAGGAAATAATTTAATGAGATGAGGGAAAGCACAGTTTTTTCTCTTAAGATTGTTTCACATGACAGATCCTAATGGAGATTGATGTTGTTCTAGGGAGCACTTCCCTCCCCTTGTTTTCATTCAGCTGTTTTACGTCCAAGTTTTCTTGAAAATACTAAGGGGGAGGGAGAAAGGGAACAAAAACTAAATAGGAATTTTTGCACCAGGAGTGAATGATTTGGCCTTAGACCAGCAGCTGTCTGTTATCCTTCCTCCCTTATTGTTTCCAGCGTGCTGGATGTCAAACTTGACATATTAATCTTGATTGCAAAACAAATCAACAAACCACACCTCAAATCAACAAACCCTCAAGAAACACATTTGCAGCGTTGACAATCCCAAATGCTCAAAAATCAGGAGCCACGCTCCCCAGCATCATGAGATAGGCTTTAAAAAAATCACAATTTTTATTTGTTTGTATTTGTAAATTGAGGTTCTTTTTATTTGCCATCTGGTTTTGCGACTAGAGTACCCTGGGGCCACATTTTCAAACTTTTCTCTGAAACCATGAGTGCTAGGAACTCACTTTTTAAAATGCAAGCTTTAAAATGTCTCACAATCAGGATTACAGGAGCTGGAGATCGAAGTAAAACATCATACACTGTGAGACTTGTGATAAAATTGCAAGAACAAGCAACACAAGCATCTGTGAGCTCCGATGATCCAAAACTCTTGGGACTTCTTTCCCCCCTGCTGTGATCTCCCAATAGGCCTCTGGCTCCTTCCCAAAGACCCGATAGAGAACCACAATACTTAGGGAGAGAGAGAATAGGCCGATGGCTCCTTGAGATTGTAGCAGTGGCTTACTTGCCTTCTGTTGGGAGCAGACATTGCCTCGGTTTCTCCTGGCTGTTTGGGTAAAGTCCTCCAGCTAAACCACAGATTCTACCGCTTCTGGGGGAACCAATATTAAACAAACAAAAAAAATCAGCAGTCCAAAATTTTCACCCCATCTCTTCAACTTTGAGAACCTCTTGTTCTCTTCCATTTATTGAGATCTAATGAAAACAAACCCTCATAGTCATACAGAGACGCTCCCACACTCCCTCTTCTATGAGCTCCAGGTCTGGGGTCCTAGGCAATGAAGCAGCTGTCACAGCCATCATCAGATTATCCCTGCTTCACTTCCTTCCCACACTGGGGAAAAGGCCCTACTTTATCTTTGGTCTTAGGTTTACAGATCCCCTGGGCAATATAACCACCATAATGCCTGCTTTCTTGGCTTAAATCAGGAACTGGGTGCAATAGAACTTGACATGTTCTTGAAGGGACTGTTCTCCCAGACCTGAAGAAGAGCTCTGGGAAAGCTTGTCTCTCTCACCAACAAAAGTTAGTTGAATAAAAGATATTACCTCGCCCACCTTGTCTCTCTATTATCCTGAGACCAACATGGCTACAACACCGCTGCATACTGCTCTCCCCATGACAGAGATAAAGGCAGATTTCTTTCTAATCATTATTTTTCTCGACTTTACTCTTTCCAAAAATAAAGTGAGAGACAGCACCCAATGCAATGGCCGGAAAGCAGACAGAACAGAGGAACACAGTTAAATACAATGTGGTGTTGTGAAAAAGAGAGAACCTGGTAACTAATCATGGTTTTTAAGCCTGCTCAATGTCTCTCTTAAATGGAAGAGCAAATATTGCTTATGGAACCAGCCCCCTCTACTCCACTGTGGACCTGATAATTAAGATCTGTTCTTAACATAGCTGTTACTCTGGTATATCTATTTCACTGAGGATGTGATTTTTTTTTTTATAAATCCAAATAGTTAAACTAGGGACAACACATAGATGCAGTTGTATTGGTAAAAAAAGTACTTTATACTGGTGTAGCTAATTCCTCTTTTTATGGTTCGGAATATACTACATATATATGATTTATTTGTCTACATTAGAGGGGGTAAAACCTCTTTAACTAGAGAGATATAATTAAAACAGTAGAACTTGTGTGTGTGGACTAGCCCTAAGGGAACTGAAGGATGAAGTGTGTCTGTAGGGTAATGATGTGGGTAAAACCTAAACAAAGAATCTCTGTTATATTCTTATTGCATTTCTGGGAATTAGTGTTGAAGAATAATTTGTAATTCTAATTACATTATCCTCTGCATAACAAACTGAGTTTGTTTGTAATGGGTTATGGTTAGTAGGGCAGTTCAAGCAGGTTGGTCTAGTTTCTTGTATAAAATGTTAATTAGGGTTGCTAAATAAAGAAGAGAATTTGTTGATAAAGCCACAAGTAAAATATAACCCTCTCCCAGATACATATCTCTGAGTCACTTCATTTGACATGTTATCTCTTTTACTTGTAAATGTCATTTTCCAGATAATGTTTACAATAGCCTCTGGCTCTTGAAATGCACTTGAAAACTGTTATCAGTCTTCGTTTCTCCTGATTAAACAAACACAATATTTGCAGTCTTCCCTCCTCGGTGATGTTGGAGGTCTGTATGTATGACTTTGTTTTTTTCCCCACTTGATGGGTTACTGCTAGATGCTGCTTTGTTTGCATTACACAAAGTTCAGTGAGGGAATATTGAAGAGAGACATAAATATTTCAAAAGCTTACCAGTTTAAGGGCTTGATTGTGACAACATACACAGCAGTGAGCCAAGGATGATGTATAAATTTCACCACCCCAAGAGTAACACTAGCAGGCATAATGACTCTAAGAGTCACAATTCTCCTCCTCCATTTCTTCTACCCCCAGGAAGGAAGTTATTTGTCAATGGCCTATTGCAGCAGTCAGTTACCACTCCTGCCCCTTTGCTGGCTCAGCTGTGCTGGCCATGGCCTCGGAGGAGGTGGAGTCAAGGTTCCATGGACTCACTGCCCACCTACTCTGAAACAGGAGAAGACAGGTGCATAGTCCCCTTTGCTCCTGTGTGTTTGACCTAATGTCTGGTTAGCTCATGCAGCCATATAAAAGGAGTTCTTACTGGGGTATGCAGTCCTACTCAAAATCTGGCCCTTATAAACTCCAATACAGTTTATGATGAATTCATTTATGGACACGAGATTGTCGTTGCAATACACAATACATTGTTTTGCCATTGAATTTTGTGCTACACTGCATCTGATAATATCTGCAAACAAGGGAGAAATTCTTCTCAGTGTAACAGCTCATATACATGGTAAGTGAAAGTCCAGTATCAGACGTATTCCATAGTTTATGTAAATACACTTGAGATGGACTTTAGCTGTGTGTATGTTTGTTTTCATATAGGAGACAGTATGTCTGGCTGAGAATTCTAAGAACTGCAGAGTTCCAGCTAAGCTGATTATCTGATGTTGGATCAGTGGAGGCAATGTCTTTATGGGTGAGTAATGATTCCAGTGAAATGGAAAGGTCACATTACCTGTAACTCAAACACGTACACCTGCAGGCATTAGAAAATTATTCCTCAGCTGTTGCCAAAGTACTTGGGAAAACCCTTAGCGTGCATGGGTCTAATTTACTATGGTTCATCTCAGGATCTGAGTTTTCTTGTGTCTTACTAGCATGTGAGCAAAACAATTGAGAGCCAGGTATTTCTTGCTTGATTAAAATGGGACTTCATCAGAAACGGTATACAAATACTTTTATGCCCTCACTTTTGGTAAAGCATTACATAAAGGCCTGAGAGATCTGTAATGGGTAGAAATAAACAGGCTACATTAAGGGAGCTGTGGCAGATTTAACTCTCGGTTTTCATGTAATTGTGTATTTAATGCAGTGTAAAAGCTGTGGTTTAGTCTCAATATTTGTGATGCTCCAGAAATTTTCCAGCTTCATGTGGCTTCTTAAGGCCAGGTTGTAAACTGCTTGTTCTCCCTGGAGTCCAGTTACTTGTGTGAGCAACTGTTCACCAGTGAGTGTAAGGGCTCGCACTCAGGCCATTAGTAAGCAGTAATGGGACCTGGCTGGTTTCATACAATACACATTCATAATGAATGGCACCTCAAAATAAAAACCTGCCACTAACTTTATATTAATTGATGATGCATACTTTCCTGTACTTAGTTCTTGGTCACTAGTGAATGTTTGGGTGAGGCCATACAGTAAGCAGGAGACAATGGTGTCTTGGTTCCCATTCTTTGGTTCTCATCGCATGAAATGTGGTGGTTATTTTAGATGCCTCACTGCACTCCAGCTTTCAAACTTAAAAAAATTACAGCTCCTTGGAGGCTTGTGGGATCATTGCAGTTGGATATGAATGGTGAACAAAGGCATAAAGAGAGGCTGGAGTCAACCCGTCCGAACAGACTCTTCGATGTGATAGTGTAGCAAGGTCTAGAACAATGCCAAAGGGCCTTCTTGGTGGAGAAATTGGACGTTTTCACAGGCGCTTCTCCCCTGAGACATGATATCTCAGACATCACATCCCAAAGGTCTGACTCAGAAGATGTGCCTCCGAGAACGGCCCATGGAACAAAGTAGAGAGAAGAGGGAAATATCTACCTTGAAAATGAGAATGAGGAGAAATTGGATGATTTGGAAACCAGGGAAGAAGAAATAATTTCTATATTTCAAACATCACAGAGAGTTTAGATGGTAAAAACACCCTCACTTTTCTTCAGCAAGTGCTCCTAGATCTCTTTCAGGTAGACCCCCGGCTGGCCACTGCCCACTTTCAAACAGAGAGCACAGCAAGTGGGTAAAAAAAGGCAGGAAAGTGCTCAGCCCAGGGCTGTGGTACGTAAACTGCTGAAATGCACTGATAAACTGCTAGCAGTGAAGGCAACTAGTGCACATTTGTGTGTTGAATCCCATTGCCCAGTCACAAAGATCAGGATCTCAGACCTGAATTGATGTGTTTAGAACTGAATCGTGCAGGCCCTTGCATGTCATGGAAGGAAGCTGTGCGGTGTCTCTCTCCTCAGGAGTGTATGGAGGAAAGCTTGTGGGAGATTTAGGAGCAAGGGTGGGGGGAATGGCAGTGGATCTATGAACTGTGGGTAAGCACTGAATCACGACTGCTCCTGTGGGTTTATGGTAGAGTACATCTACTCCTACAAGCTAAGGGACTTGATCTCTGGACTGGGTGGAAGAGTCTTTCCTCCCAACGTTTGCCTGGATCCCCCACTCAAAGGTCTGAGCTTTGCTCAGGAAATTAGAATTTCAACCCAAATGCCTCCTGCTAGACAGTTCCATTCTCAGTGCATTTCATCCGGCCCCGTCCACTCAGCCACAGAAGCACGCTTTGATTAAATTGAATCATTTGGGTTCCAAGCTTTCCTGAATCACAAAGCATAAAACAAATATTAAGGATGATGGATGAGACATTTGCTGCAGAATCTGTATCAGCCAAGACCTCGGCCTCCTCCTCCCTCCCTACTACCTGGTTCAGAACCTTGCCTCCTCTTACTCTTCAGACAGCTCAGCCTATCTGCCCTCATTTTGTGGAGCTAGATCTGGAGTGGGAAAGGAGGGAGCAGGATGTGCCTGTGCTCAGGCTGTCTTCTCACGGAAATCCATGGATAGACTTTTCCTGCTGAAATACAGCTGCTGCCCACTACTTTAGAAGTGTCGGAGAGAGGCTTTTATCATCATGCAGGTTTTCTAAATTAATGCAAATTCTCCTCTTTCTTTACTTGCCTATGATCTGAAAAAGTAAATCCTCTATGCTAGTCAGGAAATTGTTTTTAAAAACAAACAAACAAACAAACCCCACAACATACCATTGGCTTTTGCTTTGCTGTTTGTTTAGCATATGGTATTTTATGTGCTTTTCAGCTGCAGTTGCTTGGGGCAAAGGCATGCTGTTTATTTTGGCAGAGGTCATTTGTCATATATTGCTTTGTACGCCAACTGCTCTGAATACATTACAATGCATGGTCTCCAGGACATATTCCTTTTAGTATATTTCTTGGGAGGAAAGGAGAAAGGGACCTAGATTTTCTGCTGAGAACAGTCCCCTTTTCACCATGCTGGTGTTACAAAGGGACCAGAAAGCTACCAGATCTCCCCAACAGGGTTTTCCAGCAGGTACAGAACTGATATAGCCAGCTCTCGCACTACTATGCGTGCAGCCCTTGGCATAGGGTGTGGGAAAGGGGTCTGGCAGAGCACGTTGCATTCTGGCTATTCCTAGCTAGTAGGCAGTTCTTTGGCGGGGGCAGAGCCAGCCATTGTAGATTAAAGCAGCTCTCAGGCTCCTTTCCTCTGGGCTGCAACTGGTGTAAAACTGATTCTAAAATCAAGGAGCCCCTGGTGGCTTCTTTGTTGCCAAACACAACTGCATGCAGCTGAGATGAAGAGACAGAATCTCTTCTCTAACATTTCTTGGTTCCACTTGCTGTATTGCATCTTCCATCATGCTGAACCTATCTCCTGGAATAATGTCTTTCTTGTTTGCCAAGCATCCTCTTACTTGTCCATGAAATCCCTCCATTCTTCTCATCCTCTGTAATCACCTCAACTTCCCCTCTCCTGAACCCTTACTCCATAGCTTATATTTGTCTAATAGTCATAGGTAGATTGTAAGCTGTTTGAGGAGCCAAGAATGTGCCTTATATCTTTGTGCAAGGTGGTATGATAACATATGGAACTGAATGTGTGTGTTAATAATAATAATTTCTGAAGATTACTAGAATGATACCTCTGTGTGCTAAGGAAGCTGTTCCACAGTAACAGTATCTGTGTCCTAGAACAGCTAGAGAAGAAAGGATTGTGTCTGCACATCTGTGACTATGTGAAGCCCCTATACTACTGCTCTGTGTCCTTAGGTTGGTAGCGGAGATTTCCTTCCCCTGGGAACCCAGCAGACCTCTTTTGCCTACTGGTCCCATGGTGCGGAGGGATAGATAACCTCAGGACATTGCTCTTACAGGGGAGAAACTAATGCTAAATGGCAAATACAATCCTATTAATGGAAATCTCTATGAAAAGAGAGAGCCAGTGAACTAACACAAATTACTATAGGATTCTATAAGTCAAAGGGGATCATGTTCACCCTGTCTTTTGTTTACACTGCCAGGTTTTTTTGTTTTTGTCCTGGTCCTAACCTCTGAATGCAAATATGTCTAGTATGTAACTGTGCTGTTCTGTGGGTAGATAAAACCTCTGCACGGGTTACTGCAGTCACCCTACCCTTCTTCAAGTCTTAGCATGTCTGCAACAGTTTCATAATGAACTTCTTTTTCCTTGATGAAAAAATTCCACAAAAGCATCTAAAGCATCAGATTTAATCCAGGTGCTTGCTTTGTCTCTTTCTATATTACAGTTTGACTTCTGCATTCAAATGCAAGGCCCCTCATGTTAATCCTTAATGAACAAGCTGGTCAATGCTCCTGTTGGAACCTTAACTAGTGCACTTCCTGGCTTCATGTATTTTTAACTGTGCAACTTTAATGTTGCCTTAAAATGGCGTTTCTTTGCATTTAATATTTTGTTTGATTTTTACCTTTTAAGACCTGAACCTATATTACAAACCCGTCTTATCTGTTCATTACAGTCATGGGAGAGGCTATTTAGTTAAGTTTGGAGAGACTGTAGCACCTTTTGATGCGATCTTGTTATCTTTCCTAAGCTGGGCTGGGCTGAGACAGTTCTTGGAGAGGAGATCTGCAGGGAACACCCAGGGGCAACCGGTAATAGCGTTGGTGATTCAGTAAACAGCAGCCTTCCCTTTGAGTGAGTGGTGAATCTATATCAAGCATGGTGTAAGGGAATTGCATTGCCGGAGGGTGTCTTCTTTCCAAAGAGATGTAAAAGAGAATCTCGAGTCTGACCAACTGTGGTCATTAAAGATGCTATACTCAACTTCTGTATGAATCAGGGAGTTGTCCGGTCAAACAGAAATATTGGTAATTACATACTGCCTCCCCAAATCCCCCAGTTGGGTACGGTATTCTTCACTTCCAATCACACTATTGTGTTCTCTTGGTGCTAAAGAGCTACCATGTTCTACATAGATAGAGTTGCATTTCAGTGGTAGAGAAAGCGAGCCTTTTATATCTCAAATCTTACCAAATGGGGTTGGCATGAGGCTTTATAAATGTTTGTAAACTGTAGAGATAATTAGATAAAAGTTACAGAATTGCATTATATTTTTATGAAAGACAATTCCTATTCTAAGCTGCTTCTTTCCCAGAAATACTCCTTTTGGCCTGATATATTTTATGTGATTGGTAGTTAAAACAGCCTCTTCCTCTATGAACTCTTGCATGAATGAAGTCTCTGTGTCCCTGAATCACAGATTCACAGTAAGATCTGAAGCTAGAAAATTGTAGACATGATTATAAACTGCCTTTAAGTGGGTGAGACACAGAAGAGAAAAAAAATCTTTTTCAAAAGAACATTTTTCCTGTTTCTATGTTCCAGTTCTTTAGGAGGTTGTCATGTCAAAGTGTGGGTCTGAGTAAAAGGAGCATATTAAGATCAGTTTTATAGCTTGAGTTCCACATAATATTTTTTTTCAATATAAATAAATGATGAGAACTACACTATTTGCAAGGTTTATATAGGAATGTTTAGAGGTTCCAAACAGATTCCTTGCTAGAGTTACTGTGTTTAACAAACCGAGGATCTCCATTTAGACCAAAACCTGGTCTAAGAATATCTCTTTCCACTTTTGGTAATGGTGGTGTTATCCCCTTTTTAATAATACCTAATTTAAGCAGATTGTTAGCGCATGAGATGCTCTAATTTTTCAGTTCCAAAATATCTTTTACTTTAGAATGCAATACAACACTAACACCAATAGGAACACAGTAAATGCCTGAGTGTGAAATTATCAACATTTATTGACAGTGAGGAATAGTGGAATATAATTCAGAGCACATTAGACAAAGTTCTCACTGAGTCTTGAGGCAATTAAATTACAGTCTGTAAACTATAAATTTTACAATTGTTAATTCAGCTTTGAACACAATATTTAGTAAGTGATACATAACAAAAGTTCAGGGTTCAAGTTCTGCCCTCACATACATTGATCTCATATAAATAAGGACAGTACTATGTTCTTAGTGTACATCTTTATTCCCATATTCTTTACACCTCCATCTATGAAATCTTCTATACAACTGATTTGACTTCAGCACAAAGGATCACTAGTACAAATTAAAAGCTCTTTCTGTTATAATACTGCCTCATTTGTACTTTTTAATTTATATTCCAGGATTTAAGGCCCATTGAAGTCAGTGGAAGTCTTTCCATTGACTTCAGTGGGAGCTGGATCTGGTACTTAATTATTATTTTCTCAGTTTAAGAAAATGATACAAAATTCCCAAGTTCCATCATGCGTGTGGTATCACTATTCTGTATAAGAAAATCAAGCTGATTTATTGTATACAGTGGTCTCTCAAACATTCACCGTGATATTTTCTTTTAAAAAACTAACAAAACTTCCAAAATATTACAAATCCCTAGAAAAGCCTAATTCAGCTGGTAAGTTCAGGTTCTCTGTCTCTAAGTCTATGAAATGACTCCTGGCCTCCCTTATCCGGGCTAGAGTTAAGGTTCAAACAATAGTAAAGAAGGATGGAATAAAATAGAAGAGAACCCAAATTAAGGAAAATAGTTCTATTTTGGGTAAAACCTTGAAAGAAAAACCCCATTCTATATCAGACACTGAGGAGATATATGGAAATCAGGGAGTGAATATTCAACATACAATATAATATAGAATAATTTATTTTAAATATATTCAGTGTTCTGCTGTACAATTTATAATTCTTACTCAGACTCTGTTCCTCACTCGGGTGGGGGGGGGAAGGAGTAAAACCTGAGCATAAATAATCCTGATATAAGAACATTGTTTACCTGATTAAAAGATAAGAAATTGAGGGCCTGAAGTCATTGAAAGACTATTATTTTCATGGGTCTGAGCCAACATCCAATGAACAGTAGCTCTTAGAGCTTAATACTCAAAAATATTCAGTGAGCAGAATGAGACCGTTATTAAAAACAAAATGCAAAGATGTTATTGATATGGGGGGAAAATAGATCACATTCATGAGTACTTAATACCTGTAACCTTGATCCTGCAATGGCTACACAAGAATAAAAACTCTCCCATTTATTTCAGTGAGAGATGTATGTACATTGATTACTAGATCAATCCTTTTATGAATTATATATTGCTCCATATGTAGCAAACAAGGAAGTTTCATAGAAACTAGCTAATTCACAATCAGAGTTTACAATGAAGGATGGAATTTCTTTCGGGAAGTAATTACTAAATCTCCAAAATTTCCTAACAGATTCCCAATTATTCTGTGATAACAGACAAGTTTTGATTCTTTTTAAAAATTGAAAAGTTCCTTGGTATAAAAAGGACATTGAATATTCAAAGTAAATATATAAAGTTATGTGGAGGAAATTTTCTTCTGTTGATCATACAGAATAGATTAATGGTTTTAAAATTTCCATTTTATTGTTTCAAGCTAGTTACATATACAGTCTTTTACTATTATAAACTCTGATTGTCTCTATAAAAATCTTGGCCTTAGCTGAAAACACACGCTCAGTCGTAGGAAATTTTTTTCAGTGAGTGCTTTAAAAACCTGTGATAACCCCTTCCTTGGAGTTCTCATTGACTTTAAATGCCACTGCAGGAGCTCAGCGCCTCCAAAAATTAAACTCATACTATAGGGAGTGATCTTGTACTGGCACTTAGGGGACTGGACTCCAGAGATCTATGGTCAACACTTGCATAATTAGGCACCTATATCGTTACGGCCAGATTTTCAGAGTTCTGAGCTCCATCAACTTGAACAAGAAGCTGTGAATGCTCATCACAGTTGAAAATTAGGCTTTGTATATAAGGCGTTTAACATTAGAGTGCCTCAATTTGAACACTTCATTTGCGCTTTCCCCTCCCTAATTTCTATTAGTCTAACTCTGGGCTCTGAGGAGGTGTTTTCAGCAGCAGCTCAAGGTTTTAACAAATTCAAAGACTTTTACTGTCTGTTCTCTGGCTCTTCTTCAGCAACAGCTGTGGACTACGAGATGAGCGTAATGAGTCTATTGGCACGTCTCCTGGAAGGCAAACAAACAAACAAACAGCATTCAGTTCAATCGTAGCTGTCTTGTTTTATTTCCACTGTTGTATTTATGTTTACACTATTTTTCTACTTGTTTTGGGGTGAGTAAGGAGTTCTGCAGGCAAAGGTGATTTCCGTGCTGTGCTGAACTCTGGGCCTGATCCAAAGTCTTTTGAAATCAGGAGACATCTTTATCTTTCCCCTTGACTACATCGGCTCTGGATCAAGCCATATGATACTACCCCACAGGAAAGCACCTTCTACACTATAGCTATTCAGTGAGGAAGCCTTTAACTATGCAGCACAGTCACGCTTCATCACAATTTACCTTTAAGAACATGGCCAAAGACATTTGAAGATGAAGAGGAAAGAAGCTCCGAAATTTCTTGTAAATGTGGAAGGGTCAGTCCACTCGCTACATTCGCCAAGTCACAGTCCTGTACCAATAAAGCATCCAAAACAGTCAAGCGTTTTCGCTCTTCACCATGAACTAATTTCCTCTCTATGGATACGTTCAGGTCTTGACATGCAGGGGCCAGATTCCTCACCCTCTTCTAATCCAAGGGGACAGAAGATGGCAAGTTTAGGAGTCTTTTAATTCAGTGATAATGGGGTCCATTAAACTCTGGGGTTGAAATTCTTTTTATTTCCCCCACCATGTTTATTTCCTAAGGAACATGAATATTAAGAAGGCACATCCAGAAGTTTACTGTTATACATACAGGTACAATGAATAATCACTTGTATTGACTTCACACCATCACTATATTATCTTGCTAGCTTTCCAGGAACCATTACAGAAAAGAGGGTCGTATGAGGGAAATTCAGTCAATGAAGAGGTCAGAAAGGTACTGAGAGGCATACAGGATGATTTATTGAGTACTGACTGTTTATGGCTCAGCTCTTGACAAGACACTGATAGATTTAAGATGAAATTCCGGCCCTGTTGAAATCAATGGACAAAAGTCCCATCGGCTTCAGTGAGGTAGGATTTCACCCGTGGACCCCAATTCTGCAGACAGTAAGTAGAACACCTGAATAAGTGTTTGCAGGGATAGACACTTGGTCCCTGTGCCGAGGTATTTACAACTGAAGAGGCAAGAAAAAATTTGACAAGATGCACTAAGACCCAGAAGATAATTTCAAGTATTTTCTGGTTTTGTACTGCAGGTTTTGAGTGGTGATGTTTCATTGACATTATCTGGAAATATTATTAACAAAATAACTCCTTGTATGTATTAAGTTCTTATAGATAACTGTACATTATGGCACCTTAAGGGGCCATGAAAGTCAACAGGGAACTGTTATCCTGATGCAGCTTTGTGATGCTGGGCCCCTCACAAGCCCAGATGTAGCATGTGGGCAGGGGTGGGGATAAAGACAGTGAGGCAGCCAGTGGGGCACCCCATAGGCAGTCCTGGTGGGGAGGGGGAATGCTGTAAATTAGAGTAGTCCCATACAACAACCCAGAAAAGGGAGGGTACAAAGGTAGATTAAAGCCAGAGTGCCTTTTGGGGTTGGACCACCTAGAATCTACATGCACAGCCGGAACCTCATCCATTATATTTATAGACATGTAAAGCGTAAACTATGGTGTTTTCTCTAGTGGATATTAACTCTATATAGCCTGTGCAACGATCTTCTCGCCAACATAACAGAATGCTCTCCTGAAGAAAGTCCTGCCTCTTGGGGCCATGAGGTTGGAGGAAACACATCAACTCATTGTTTCTGTGGATTTTGTGAGTGATAGTTGGACACCATTTTAGCTCCAAAGAAAAAGGGAGCCTAAAAATTAAGGAGGCGGGAGGGAGAACAACCCCCCACCTGCCCTGAACAACAGAGCCCTAATAAACTAGTCCATTTCTCTTGATACTCACCGGTAGCCAAGGACTTGCTCCCATTTGTAACAAACAATTAATTCCCTCAAGAATTTGATCTTTGCGCAGGTGCAGAAACTTTTGCGTGTCCCTGTGGAAGATGGTTTTTTGAGACTCCCTCGCTAATGCAGTGTGAGCCAGAACTGCACAATGTAATGGTGTTAAACCTGAATAGGAAGAACCATAGTGACACCGGTCACTTGCTGGGTACTAAATCCCAACTCGGGTCTTTTGGCTTTAACAAAAACGTCAACAATTAGATCATGTTCAACTCAAGTTTTCTTCCTAGGCTTAGCTATTTTCCCTCAAGACTGCTCAGCCCTCACCCTAGAGCTTCTACCTGTAGAAAACCACTTCTATCTTTCCTATATCCCAGTGGTGTAGCAAAGCAGTAGCCACAGTGAGTCAGAAGAATTCACCCCTTTTCCAGCAGGATAAACACAAGTTGCTGGCAAATAGTGCCAACTTGTTAGACTTTCCTGCTTAATTTCTGGAGTTTAAAATTACTTAGCCTAAAACCAGAACTTGGAGCCTTTTAGAGGAGTCTACAGTAAGCTTCTCTGTAGTTAAATTGCACCTCTTACCATAATGGTCAGTTAGATCCACTTCCACGTGCATGCCACCTTCTTTATGTTTTTTCAGAACCTGAAATGAAGATCATGCAGAGATTGTAAATAGTGATTGTGGCCTCTGGGCGCTACCATGGTACAATAAAACAATGACAATAGAGACACCAGTTCATCTCTGGTGGCATGATTTTTTATATATAGAGAGAAACTTCTCTCATTTTGTGTGGCAGAATATGTGTGTTTCCTGTAGCATGCTAGCAGAAAAATCCAGTGCTTATGATCGTGTAATTACACTGTATTGCTAATTAAAGCTCTACTTACTTCCAAAACTCTCAAGTACCCATTCTCTGCACATAGATGGAGTGGTGTTTTCCCTAAACTGTCCTGTTCATTGACATTGGCTCCCAGAGAAATCAAGTCATTGACCATCAGATGCTGGTTCTTTTCAGCCGCAAGATGTAATGCCGTCTAATAGTGAGAGAGAGAGAGAGAGAGAATTTACAATGGCAAACATGGAAAGACTTTTAAGCAGCATGGGTTAGCAGCTAGGGGAGAGCATTGGGAATCAGGATTTGTGGTTTCTATTCCTGGCTCTGGGAGTGCAGTTTATTGGTGGAGGGGAAGTGTGTTAGGACTCCTGGGTTCTCTTCTTAGCTCTGTCACTGACTTGCTGTGTAACCGTGTGCAAATGACTTTACCTCCCTGCACCTCAGTTTCCCAAGTAGTAATACCTGGCTGACCAGGGTGTTAGGTGTTTAAAATCAATGTTTGGAAAGTGCTTAGAGATCCTTTAATGTGCTAGACAAGTGCCCAGTTTTCTTTTTCAGTTAGTGTCGTACCCGTTTTGCTGCATCCTTCTCATCAATTTTGTTGAGAGATGCAAATCTCCATGCAAGTGCATAAGCCAGTGCTCTCCTTCCTTGTGCGACAGCCTTGTGCAGAAGCCTGGAATAGGGCAAGGTTTTTAATGCATTAGAACATTCAGCAAATGTGGGCGGGGTTTCTAAAATAACCAGAGGGGTGGTATCTTAAAGCAAAAGGAACAATTTTTTTCAGTATGCAAAGTAAAGCATCCAAAACTTTTGGGACAGTTCAGTATTTTAGTCATTTATTCTCTATTAACTGGTGGGATGGGAATGGGAGCATACACTTTGTAGGTCTGTAGGCCAAGATCACTGCATGCACTAGGGGCTAGCTGCCTCCCTCCATTTCACTCCACAAGCTCTCTGTGCACCTCTCTCCCATTCCTCTGTATTCCAAAGACTCCTTGCAGATCCGCCTCCTCCCCTCCCCCCAGGATTATGTGTGCCCCCCTGCTTTCCCCATCCTCCCATATCAAGGTTCTCTGGTATGGAACAAGAGGGGAAATGTAGAAACCCTCCTGTCCAAAACTGAAAAATAACTCCAAGCGGAAAACAATGTTTCTCTCTCTGGGTGAAATTCATTTGCCCCTCTGCAGGGAATCACACCCCTTGCTGGCAGTGTAGCCATAACCCTTTGTGTAGAACAAATAGATCATAGTACATGCATATGCTTATTTGCATACTCTACCTGTCATTTGCACATTTTGTGGACATGGTTAAAGATTACCAGTGAGAATTTGGCCTTCCAGATTCCACGTGAAATGGGAATTTCTGAAGATTTTAATTTCTCAGTTACAGGACATTCTGTGCATGTGTTGGAGGGGAGGGATGTAAAAAAAGCGGTGCAGAAGATGTTAGAAATTTAACAGCAAGTTGTTTCTTGTAACTAGTGGTAATGCAATTATTGTAATAAAGGCAAACAGCAATTTCTATGATTTTACTGCTGTATAGAGGATCACTCTTCTGGCCAGCACTTGGTCCACTTTTTACATTTTGTTTCATGGAATGCTGTGATCCTGTAAAATTAGATTGTGTCTGGACCCCTTTGATTGCGCTTTAAAGAAAACCAAGAAGTCTCATCCCTGCTGAGAAGAGGCCAGTTTTAAGGAAAGTCTCACATCTCTTTTACACCAGCTTCCTTACACTGGCTGAGTTGTGACGGATTAAGTGGGGAAGGGCATAGTTTGTTTGTTTTTTGGGTAAAGAATTATTTGCTCTTTAAACACACTTCATTCCAGCGAAATAGGATTAGTGACCTTGTTGCCGTGTGCTCAGTTCCAGTGAAGCAGCCACCCCCAATTCTTTAGAAGTCTGCTGCTTGCACAGTAGCAATGCACATCTGCTTTGGTGCAATCTCACCCATTTTTATTGCTGGCTAATAAAAAAAAAAATTCATATAGCGTTTGCAGCCTGGTAAACAATGTTAAAGAGTTTTATTATTGCAAATCAATTTCAGTTACTAAGGTAACTTTAGTAGCGTTTCAGAGCAGGTATCTTTTGATTACATTTTCTTCTAGCTGCTCACAATTCAGGCTTTATTTATTGATTGTGAAGGTGTCTTGATTTCAGCTGTCAGTGGCCAGATAGTGGGCTAGCTACACCAGTGCAAACCTCTGCTGTGGATGCACAAACTTGCTATCAGCAGTGGTAGAGCTTGGTCCTGCTTAAAACCAGGTCACTTAAAACTGCACTGATCCAAATTACAGTTTGCATTTCCTTCACTCAGGCTACGTCTACACTACAAACGCTACCGTGGCACTGCTATGGCTACCCTGCTGTAGTGTAGACAGTTGCTCCAGCGACGGAAGATAGTTTTCCATTGCTGGGGTACATTCCCCTTCTCGAGAGGCAGTGGTGGTGTCTAGGCCGAGGCCTAGTTTGCCTCATCCATCTCTCTCAGGGGAGTGAATTTTTCACATCCTGAGTGACATAGCTACGTCAACCTAAGTTTTAGGTGTAGACCAAATCTAAAGGTTTGCACAATGCCAGTGGCTGAAATTGGATTGACTCTCCATTGTCAACAAAGCTTCAGAAATAGAAAGCGATATATTTCAAGTAGAGCTCACCAACCTGTTGCCATTTTCATCAGGTGTGAGCAACTTGTCCACTGGGATATTTCTCAGGAGACTCTCCTCCCACTGTAGTTGGAAATGGAAGAAAGAGAGGGCAGAAAAGCCCTGCTGTTCGAAAGAAACAGGAGTTGACTTCAAATGTCCCACGTAATCCAAGGAGGTTGCGCCAGCTTCCAAGAACTCCTCTGGATGGTGTCGTGACGGATCATAGCAGAAAGGTCTGTCCTGTGCAGAAGGCCCTTGCAAATACTTCTGGGGACTGGGAAATGCACCCTGCATCTGCCAGCTGCTCTTTTCCTTGCTTTTACTTAGAAGTTCTATTTCCAGGGAGTCTGGGTGTTGCATTTTTATATAATCAGATAAATAAGAATTCTCTGCCTGTCCACACAAGACTGGATTGCAATCAGGAAATGGGTGACATGGCTGTAATTTGTTCAGGTCCTCGTTCCTTTCCAGAAGGCTGCCCCCTGGTTGTTTGCTGCCTTTTACTTCCCACCAAGATGTTTGACTGTCAGAGGAGCCGCTGTGCCAACAGCAATTTGGCACAGGACTTGGAGACTCTAGCTTAGAGTGGCTTTTGTTCAAGTCTTCCTCCAATACCTCAACCAGGATATCAAGGTCCTCCAAGCCTCTAAGTGCTTGCTCAGAATTTTGCTTGTTCTAAAACAGCAAGAAAAAAAACCAACAAAATTCAGTCATAAGGTATCCTGTTCTGCCTCAGAAAAGTAACGTGTGATTTGCCTGGATGGTCTGGAAACACGAAGCAAAAAGCGTCCTGCGTACCTGTCTGAGCTGTTTCTCTGTATAAGGGTGTGCTCTTCTTTTTGCTATTGGAAATAAAAAAAAAAACCCATTTGAATTATAGAATAAAATGCAAATAATATTCACTCAAATATTTCTCCCCAGAGAATACATGGGTGGAAAGAAGTATTTGTATCAGCGCCTCTCTCGCTTTTGCAGCCCTGGTTGAGCTGCAGTGTTGCTGGTGCAACCATGGTGGATTTAAGAAACAAAGCTAATTCTGACAATTACTTTGGAGTACATGCACATTAATGTGTATTTGTGTTTGCATAGACATACTATGAGGGTGGACCAGTGTACACTTTAAGGAACAGTGAGAAAGCTGTTGCTAGATGAATGGAGGGAGCAGAAAGAGAGAAAAGGTTTCTTTACCTGCTATTCCAGGAGACCCTTTATTTGTAGTCGTTCTGATTGTTCGTGCTTCCTAAGGAAATAAGCAAACAAACAAAAACTGATATACTTTGAGATGGTGACATTTACTGGAAAAGTTGAACTAGTGCATGGAATGTGACATGAGCAAAATAATTTTGATACAAACAGCTTTGTTTGATGATAAAAAGGTTTGCAGAGCATGGAAAGAGTGATCTCTTTTGGACAGGAAAGGTTCTTGCTACCATGCTCTTGGAAAAATCTTCACCATAGTCCCTCTGTCGCATTTGAATTTGGGATATTCAGCACCAGATTACAGACTTCTACCACTTGGTACCCTCTGCAGAGTAGCCACAGAGAGGGAATATGTCATATACTTCGCCAGCATGTTACACTTTCATATGTGGTGACTTCTCCAACTCAAGGAGATTCTTACCTTTATGTCATTGGGGTCCATCCCTTTGGAAAGCCGGACTTTTCTCAACAGCTCCCGCACTGGCATTTTCACCCTCACACCAACATACTGCTTCTGAGGGAGGTTGGTGCTAAGCATAGAGTCTGGGGAAAAAATAGTCATAAGATAAACACTACAAGCCATTGTGTGATGGAGAGGATAGGAGATAGTTTTGCCCTGAGAGGATGTGTGTGGTTTCAGGTGGTTTGTTGGGGAAAATTCCCACTTCGAACTATGTTTTCTGGCTCTGAATTTTCAATCATTTATCAGCCAAGGAATTACTCTTATTTATTATTCATAAACATGCTTGAACAGCTCATAGGCTTCTCACCAAGTAAGACATAATAAATAACATTAAAAACTGAATTAAGAGCTAACAACCTAAGGTCATGAATAGAGAGAATACACTTGTAAGCAGGATCCGAATGAGCTCTCCTCTGCCTTCCCTGGATGAACTGCGGGGAGAGATCTCAGGAGTAGACCGTATTTGCATAGACACAACTACGTTGCCAAAGAGAGAAATTTTGGCCGTTTTGGATTCAAGTTCACTTGAGTCTGGATGCAGGGGTAATGAAATCTTGTTATCCATACTGTCTGACTAAAGGGCAGCAGAACTGCATTTAATATGCCCTAAGTGAGGGATCACCCTACCTTGAACCTCATGTATTGAGCGGTGGGGTTTGATGTCAATTCCAAATGAAAGTCAGGGAAAGGTGGGGAGGGCCTGTTTTAAATAGTCTTCCATACTGTTTCTTTCTTTTCAGTGTTTAAAGACAGAGCTAACCAAACACAACTTAGAGTCCTTGTTCCTGCACAGTGATCACTAAAGCTGAAATCACTGATGAGCATCTCGGGGAGGTGAATCTTAAACCTCATTAGGGGACAGTGCTGCAGTGCAAAACCATGCAGAGAATGCTATAGCAGCAAGTTTCCCCACTTCTAAGTGAAACCACCAAGACCTGAACTCACTAATAACTGGGCTAAGTGGTGGATATGCAGAACACAGCATTACAACTAGAGGCAGAGGCAGCCAGCATGCAAAGATTGTGGTAAGAAGCCCAAAGGCAGCGGAGATAACAGAGATAGGCAGAGAGACAGGCAAGGAGAGGCAGAGAGGACAGCAACAGCGGTGAACTGCGGCAATCGCAGAGGCATTGCTTGAGCCCGCCCCCTTCTCCAGGAGGGGAGGTGAACCTGCATGGATGGACCCCTGAATTCTGGGATTTCGCACCACGAACTGTGAGTGGGATGCTGTGGAAGGGAAGGGGAGTAGCCTTTTACAGTGACATTCGTCTATCAGACTGTCACACTGCAAGGTGGGAAGCTGAGGCAAAGGACTATGGCCCAAGATTGTTTATTTATGGCTTGCACACTTTTGAATCATTGTTGCAGCCTTCTCCCAGAGTCATGCTGGGTCCCCTTTCCTTTTAATAGAAGGTTTTGTTTGTAATACACAGACCCAGTGCTTGCTAGTGACCGGGGGTGGTGGTTAGTTTTCTCATGGCGGGGGCTTTAGCCAGTTCTGTTTTGTAATAAGAAGAACCCCTAGATCAGTGGTTCCCAACCTTTTTGGCTCAAGGGCTACAGATACCAGTTTTACAACCCTGAAATGCCACCAGTCTCCAACAGCGGCCCTGCCCCCCACTGCAGCCAGACAGAAGGAGGCTGCCTTCCTCCTTGCTGATCTCCTGACTGTCTCCCGGGCTGCAGCAGGGAAATCACTGAGTCCTGTAGCCCTGTGCGCTCCACCTGGGTCCCTAGGCAGTGGTTCCCTTCTGCAGCCAGGGGGGACAGGAGAGCAGTGCTTCCCTCGCTCTGGCTCCAGCAGGGACCCCAACGCCTAAGGACCCAGGAGGAGCACTTGTAGCTCTGCTGCAACATGCTCTGCCTGGGTCCTTAGGTAGCGGCTCCTTATGCAGCCAGCGGGAGAGGAGCGGCAGGCCACAGGTTGGGAGCCACTGCTCTAGATATTGAACTCAGCCCTTCTTCCTGCTGACAGTACCTGGCAGAAGGGTTACATAGTTAAAACGCAGATTCCCATGTGGATGCTATTGCTAGGCTTCACTAAACAGCAGCGGTTTCAGGAAGGGATTGGAGGAGGAGGAGCTGAGTCCTGGGAGATTTCTAATCAGATGAGTATTTCATGTGTAAGAGCTGCATGGAAGCTGGGAATGGGAAAAAAGACAGGGGGACCAGTGAGGAGACACATTTGGCTGGCTTGTAGGGAATAGGAAGGAGAACCAAGGTCAGATGTTGGCAAATGCATAGCCCTAATTGGCATAACTCCATTAAGTCCAGTGGAGCTATGCTGAGGACTGTGTTTTTGTTCTGCATTTGTACAAGGCTTAGCACAATGGGGTCCTGTTCCACATAATTAATAATAATAACAATACTTTACGGCAGCCGAGAATCTGGCCCAGAGTGCTTTTAAGGAAGAACACTTGTCCATGCTACAGACCTTTGTGTTGCGTCTCCTTTATGCTACCAGTGGAAAAATTAGGCGTTTCAATGTACGAATTCTGAAATAGCTTTTACACACTTATTTTTCCAGCATTTAGAAAAAATCTTAACTGTATCAAATTTTGTATTGAAATAGGTCTTTTATCATGACAAAAATGTACTAATATGAGAGATCCATTGTCCTGGGTTGTGAGCCAATCGACAGAGAGCCCCACGCACTGTCACAAAGCAGGCCTATGTTCAGGAAGACCCTCATTTGTCAAGACTCACTGCATGGGCTGCTGAAAGCTGGCAGTTTGATAGATGTGATGCTCATCTGGAGCTGCACTAGTTTACCTCTTCCCCAGAGCACCTCATTGTGATGTATGTGAAGCTAGAGCACAAGAGGGGAAGCGATTATGATTAAACACCAAGAACACAGTGGCCTAGAATGACCAGTGACTCAGGTGATCAGATCCAGTGGTGATAGGAACCATATGGAGATGAATATAACCGGAGAGTTGTACAGCTAAGTTTACCCCGTGGAGTAGATTTTCAGCTGCATCCAATAATGACTGCTCTGCCAGGCTGGTGATGGCCTCCAGCAGAGAATAGCTAGAGACTAGAGTTCAGTAAGCTTTGACTACGTCCCTTTTTGCCCTTGCTATGCTACCATATCAGATGGTCCAGGGGGTGGGGAGTAGCCTGGGAATTGGCTACACAAGCTATGGATTCAGGTCACAGGGCCCTGTTTCTGCTCCTTTTGTAGGAGGTTGAAATATTTTCAGCAGGAGAATAATAGAAACCCAGGTAACAAAAATTTCACTTACAGTAGGAACTTTGGGATGAATTGTTGTTTTTGCTAAAACTTGTGAATCCTTTGGAACTTCTCAGTGCTTGGCAGATGACAGAATACCCATGAATAATATGACTTCACAAGCCAGTTGTTTACTATTCAAACAGTCTAGAAGTAGGATTAATACTAGCTTCTAATAGATGTTTTAAGGCTTAATTAATTACTTTTGCAAAGCACTTTGGTAGCCTGGATGAAAATACTATAGAAGTGCAAAGTTTGATGTTAATTTTATTGTTCTTTTTCAAGTTATTAAATAATAAAAATGCTGAAAGATGCATCAAGTTAGGTACCCAGGTGCAGCCTTGAAGCTGAAGCATTCGGTAATGGTATACATATTTGTATGTAATTCTGTAATTATTCACTAAGTCGTTTATTACTATAATATACAGAATCAAGCATCATTAAGAAAATAAATGAGCAGTAAACTGTTACAGATAAACAAATCATGGAATATAACTACAACAATCTGTAAAATACTGAAGAACTTTTGCCTTTAGGAATAAAACATGTCAAAATCAAAAATAAGTTCTCCATTTGGCGTTATTACTGCATATGTCTAAAGTGCACTGTCCTTACAACAATTTACTGTATTGCCATGCAAACAAATGCAATATCGTTACATTCAACTATTTTGTGCATGTGAACAAATGTTTAATCTTACCAGTGAAAGCAGACATCTCCTGAGTTTTTATCGGGGGAACATGACAAATCTTGGGTCTCACAACATTAAATTCTGTTAATCCAGAAGCTGGTAAAGACGGACTCTGTTGAAAGAAGCTTTTGGGGCTGGCAGTTTCCCCAGGCAAAGGAGATCCTTGGTTCACGCCATAACCACTGATTTCACTTTCACTGATGTTTTGATTGGTGAGTAATTCAGGACATTTTCTGATTTTTTGCAGCATTTCCACCATACATATGAAAAAAAAAATGCCTACTTGATTTTCAGGAAATCTGTATATCCGAGTTTTACATTGAGAACATGATAGTAACAGTCAGTTATTCTCCAATGCAATTAGCCACTACTAGCTGAATCCAACTTCCCTATTATCTTGAAAAGGCAGATATAGAATAAAATCAGTCTTCAAATCCCAGCAGTCACTGAAAACTACATTTGAGTAGGCAGGACTCATTACCTCCCTATCTCTTTTATAGTCAGGCCTGACTTGAAAGACGTCACAGCATGAAAATACCACACCCTCTTTCTAACAAACTATTGCAGCAGCTGATAAAGATGTGTTTTTTCCTAAGAAGTGTTCAATGGGATTGAGCAGGAAGAGGTGAAAATACAAAACTGAAAAATATGTTTTTCCAAACATAAAAAAGGAAAGTTAAACAATGATTAATTTTAAAAGAATATGGGTGGGAAAAATGATCTCCAAGGAATTCAGAGAGTTTGCTCAAAGGATTAAACTGTGCAAACAACAAATAAATCTGGCCCTAAATCTCAACCTTTTTATTAACACTTTTTATTTATTATTTTTTCTGAGGTTACATAAAAAGTAGCATTACATGTGTGACATTCAGCCCTGAAAAAGAGAGGAAACATTGACACCCCCCTTGCTCCCCTAAACCTCAAGTCTTGGAAAAAACTACCAAGAAACCCTACCCACTCAGAATTTTGATCCCATTAAGGGAGAAGTGCCAGAGATTCTATGAATTCCACTAGGGACTTTGCTATTGCTGTTAATTTTACATTGAAGGAGGTCAGATACTGTGGTGATGGTGGTGGCGTGAAATCCTGAGATAGTGAGAGATTCTTTTTAAAATAAATTTCTTTTTCATAAGCAGTGACATGCTGTCATTGTCCATCTATGAAAATAAAAAGAGGAGAGGCTGAGGGAACTGGATTTGTTCAGTCTGCAGAAGAGAACAGTGAAGGGGGATTTGATAGCAGCCTTCAACTACCTGAAAGGGGGCTCCAGGGAGGATGGAGCTAAGCTGTTCTCAGTGGTGGCAGATGACAGAACAAGGAGCAATGGTCTCAAGTTGCAGTTGGGGAGATATTGAGGTCTAGGTTGGATATTAGGAAAAACTTTTTCACTAGGAGGGTGGTGAAGCACTGGAATGGGTTACCTAGGGAGGTGGTGGAATCTCCATCCTTAGAGGTTTTTAAGGCCTGGCTTGACAAAGCCCTAGCTGAGATGATTTAGTTAGGGTTGGTCCCGCTTTAAAGGAGTTGAATTAGATGACCTCCTGAGGTCCTTTCCATCCCTAAACTTCTATGATTCTGTACCCGGGGCTAATAACATTCCTCGAGTTTTTGACAGAACAGTCCAGTGCAGGAACTAAAATCCCCCTTTGTTTCTCTAGGGAAGATATTTGAAGATGTGGATCTATCTCTAGTGCTGCAAGTGCAGACCAAGGGACGAAATGTGGAACAAGCCCATGAAGCCACCGCAGGTATTAAATATTCTAACAAGAGCTTCCAGAGATAAAGGTGAGGAAAGACTAAACTGAACATGTGATGCTAAATTGTTTACTTGCGCTTTAGCCGATCAGAAATCAGTCCCTACAACTCAATTATGTGGGAAGGGATAGGGGACAGCATATCTCTGTGTCAAGTAAAGAGGTAAATTGGATGAGGTAATATGTTTTATTGGACCAGCTTCTTTTGGGGAAAGAGACAAGCTTTTGAGCTACACAGAGCTTTCCTTCAGGTCTGGGAAAGATACATAGAGTATGACAGTGAAATACAAGATGGGACAGATTGTTTAGCATAAGTGGTTAGCACAAGTTGTAAGGAATCATTCAAGGTGAAGTGGCCCATTAATGCCTCTGCAGTCATAAGACAAAAAAGGGGGTTTAGTGGATTACAGATTGTTGTAATGAGCCATAAATCCAGTGTCTTTATTAAGACCATGATTTTTAGTGTCTAGCGAAGTTACAAATGTAAGCACCCAGGTTCATCTTTTGAAGGTGGTGTGCAGGTTTCCCGTGAGGATGTGGACTACAAAGTCAAACAGAGAATTACCATTTTGTGAAAAGTGTTCACCCACAGGTGACAGGGTGTTTCTGTCTCTTATCATTTTTCTGTGTGAGCTCATTCAAGAGTGTAGTAATTGTCTGGTTTCATCCACGTAGTTGTTATTGGGGTATTTACTGCACTGGCTGAGGCACATCACATGTTGTGATAGGCTTGTGTTGGATCCGTTGATCTTGTGTTGTGGAGGATGTTGATCATTGTAGCAGTGAAGAGGTGTCTACAGATTTTATATCTGCTGTTCTGGCAGGGTCTGGTGCGGCTTTGAGTTGGCAGGTCTGTGTGAAGCTTGCTTCCGATGATGAGCTTGGAGAGGTTGGGGGGTTGTTTGAAGGCCAGAAGAGGGTATTTGGAAGTGATTTCTTTCAGGATGGGGTTCCCATTGAGTATAGGTTGTAATTGTTTAATGATACCCCGTGTACCAAGCAAACACAGATAGTATTCAGTCCTTAGCTTAGCTAAGAGCACCTGCGGGATGGGGAAGCAGAAATGACAATTATAATCTCTTTTTCACTGCCGTAAATCCTAAACCAGCTAGGTCCTAAGCCTCAAAGCTCCTCTAGTCTGCACCACTAAGCCTGGATTCCCATGAGCTATTCTGCTGGATGAGGATTCCTGAAATGCCTTGTCACTCCACCTTGTGCTGGGGTAATCCTCAGCTCCCTGGAGCAACATAAACATGATTTATTGCAAACCAGGACTGAGCACTTTGGCCAGATTCCCAATGATGTAAATCTGAGTAGCTGCATTTACACCAGCTGAGCATCTCACCTTTGGTGTTTATAACAATAATGCCTAGTTCTTATATGCTGCCTTTCATCCATTAAACTCCAAGCTCTTCACAAAAGAGGCATGTATTATTTGTTATCCTCAGAAAACTGAGGAACAGAGAGGCAAAGTATTTTGCTCAAAGACATGCAACCGACCAGTATCTACATTACTTGTCTGTTTGCCATGAAACCTCAATTTTATATAAAAGTATGGCTCCACACGTGTGCAGCTTGAGAAAGATTAACAAACTGATTGCTGACTCTCAGACTTCGCAGATCCCAGTATATTTACAAAAAAGATTTTCAGTGAGCGAGGGAGGATCCAAATCATAGTGGTTGATCAATAGAATTATATTTGCAGATAGATTACAAATAGGTGAAACCTGAACAGAAAGAGACATGGTCTAGTGGACTGAGCACAGAATTATATACCAGGAACTCCTGTATTTGATTCCAATTCTGATGTTGACTCCTCCATGGTCTAGGGGAAGTCACTTTCCTTTTCTCTCTATCAGTTTCTTTGCAATAGGGATAATAATAATTCCAACCTCGCAGCAATACTAAGAATTAATTTGATAATATTTGTAAAGAACTTAGAAGGCAAAGAGATTCAGTGTTTATAAAGAGAGGCTATAGTAATGGCTTGAGTCTGAGCAGTGCTGAGCACACATCGCTCCCTTTGTCTTCAATAGAAGTTGAGGGCACTGAGCACCTTTAAATATGAAGCCAGACTTCACCAAAAGCTCTCTCCTTACTCTCTCATCAGCCATATCTCCCATATAGGAGAGGTTAGAGAACCAGCTGTATAATTTGGGAAGCTCTGTAGCGACACTGAATAGAAATCATAATCTTTGGAACTGCCCGTATTAAGCAGGGATCTAAGGTCTAATACAGGGGGCTTGTTGACATGAGCAATGAATTCACTGCAAACTGGGATGTGAATCTATTCTGCAGTAGCTGTGGACTAACTGTCCATACCGCAAAGGTACTTTTAAGTATTTAACTCCCACTCATCTGGGCCTTTGGCACTGGATTGACAGGCCAGAGATAGACATCTCCCTCTGCTTGGGATTCTTGGCCACAATCTCTCTCTGGAGTTAGGCGCCTAAGCCAGTCAGCTGCTTAGGTAACTTATGTGTTTCTTGAGAAAAACCAGACTGACCCATCCCACCCTAAAATAGCCAATAGCCCAGTGGCTAGGGCACTCGCCTGGAATGTGGGAGAGACCGATTCAAATCCCTATTCAGCCTGATTTGGAGCAGGGACTTGAACACAAGGTTTTATGCATCCTCCATGAGTAGTCCAACCCCCAGCCCATTGGGTATCTGGGGTGGGGGCTCTCTGAGTCTCTGCTGTTGGAACTGTTCCGCTCTGTATTAAATAATTAACTGACATTGGGCCAGAGAGAGAGTTTGTGTATGTACTTTTATAGCCTGGTGAGCAGCGCATCAATGTGGGAGAGAGTCCAGTTCAAGTCCTTGCTCCAATAAATACTGAACTATGTATTTATAAAAAGAGGAACGGCTCCAACTGGAGAGAGAGAGACTGTGACCCAGAATACCCAGGAAGTTAGGACACTTGCCTGGCATGTGGGGCTGTGGCTTCAAGTACCTGCTCTAAATCAGGCTGAGGAAGGATTTGAATTTGGGTTTCCCATGTCCCAGCTGAGGGCCTAATAACTGGCCAATTATGTATCCTGGCGATACGTGTCTGCCTGAATCTGAAAAATTCCAGACCTGCTTCCCCCAGGCTGTCTTTGCTGTGAGCCTGATCCTGTAGCGTGTGCTGAGGGCTCCACATAGCTTATTAGTGAAAGGGCAGCATCAGGGCTCTGCTGGTTTTGCATGTGCCTGTCTGTGGAAACTTAGGTGCCTTGGGGGCTTGAAGCACCTACAGGTTTAGGTCATAGCTGAGTGGTGGGTTTTGAATGTCGGCGGCATCCAAGTGTTGGACTCAAGTACCTAAAGATGCAGCTGGGCCACCAAAGTAACTTTGTGCATCTAGGCCCTTATGGCTTCCACCTCTCCCCACTCCAGCAGGTACATGATACTTTATGCAAACAGCCTAATGCTGTAATCTCAAATATCTCCAATAAGTTTGGTCCCACAGAGAAGTACTGTTAGAGATGATTAATGCAGGAAGTGAGATGTACATTCTCTGTTGAACCCAATACCATACAAGTAGCAGCTTTAATTTAAATTTACTGGGAATGTTATAATGCATAACCTCTTGTGAAAGCAAGTTCCAGCATGCAAAATGATCAAACAGCTTATGTATGAAGCTCTCTAGGAGCTGCACAAGTCACTTCTGTTGGCACCATTTGGTTTCCACAAACAGGCTGAGATATTTTGCAAAACTCTTACCCAAGGGAACCTCAGGGGTAAGAAAGAACGTTCCCTGCTCAAAGGCAAAGGATATTTCAATAATGCCCCACAGCTTAGCATGGTTTTCTGCCTGTCTAACCTGCTGTCTACCATGTGCTCACGGAAAGGGAGAAATTTCAAGCATTCAGGAGGTCTGGGTTAAGGACAAAACTTGTGCATTAAGGAGGTTAGCTTGAGAAGACCATTGGCAATGAGGTGGGGAGAAGGAGAAAGTGATATCAGAGATTTAGGCAAGATCAGAATTGTCCAGGTGTTTACGAAGGCTATTATGAAGGCAGGTGATTGAAGAGAAGAGCAAACAGGAATTCAGATGTCTCCAGTACTATATATTTTCTTCTGTAGATTGGGAGAAGCATAATGAAAATCAGGCAAGTAAATAGTGATTGATTTTGATTTGATTTGATTAGATTATAGCAACTGAAGGCCTCAACCAGTTAGGCGGCATATGAACAGATGCCAAGAGACAGCCCCTGTTCCAAAGAGCTTATGTTTTAACTAGGCAAGACATAAAAAGCAACTAAGAGAAACAAAACCAAACAAGCAGGCATATCGAGTTAGATTTCCTGTTCCTAAAATTAAATATTTATCTTACATCTATGCTTTCAGGGACATCACTTTGCCCATGACAGCCAAAATCTCTTGACACGTATCATGTAAACTTAATTTTTACAAACAATTAACATATGAGGAAGAAATTGCTGCAAAAGGATTTCCAGGGAAAGGTGAGTCACTTGATTATGCTCCAGCATCTCCTGCCTTTCATATGCCATTGATTGGATGCTATTCACACTGCACGTTTCACAGAAGGTTGCACCCATTTTGCATAGAAGAAATTTCCCAGAGCTTATCAGAAACAAGTTTGAACCATCTTTGCAAAATACAGTAAAGCTATGCCAATTTATGCCAGCTCAGGGTGTAGCCTTTCAACAAAAGGTCATTTTTGAACCTACTGCTGATGGAGGCTCTCTTGATGAGACAAGACAGTCCATCAGCTACACCTGGGCAACTTCATTATTTGGGATTACACTGTCTGCAGTGGGACTGAATGTGTGTAACGGAGGGCAGCATGTGGCCTTCCCAGCCAACTGCTGGAGTTTCTGAACTGGTTTAGTTTCTTTGCTTCAATGCTGGTTTAAAGTTCAGAGGAAGAATTTTGCGTCAAGGAATTTTCAAGTGACTAATAATGTTGAGTGCCTCTATTTCTGGTGTCCAACTGGTGATACCTTATAAAAGGACCTGATTTTCAGGAAGTGTTACAACACCCACACTCTGAAAATTATGGTCCTTTATAAGGAGTCCCAAGCTGAGCATTTGAAAATTGAGGCATTCAGAACCACTAGTCACTTATGAAAATCTTGGATTTTTTAGTATGTGGAGTTTTTTATTATTATTAAATCTTTGTTCACTTTAAAAAACAATGAAATAAGGAATCACAGAAAACGTCCTCTGCTGATAAAACCAATATTACAATCAGTTAGATACCAGTTTCCATTCTCTGACTTCAGACTCCGCCCATCCTTGTCTGTGTCACAGATTCTATTCCATATAGATTCTTACACTGCCCTCCTCAGCATAGTATCTGAGTGCATTAAACACCATAAAAAACCTCTCTCTCTTTCATCCTCTCCCCAGGAGGCATGCAGTATAGTGTTCTGTTTTGGTAGGTTTTATTTTTAAATGTACACAGATGATGACACATTCAGCAAAGGCTGTCATGAACAGGAGTCCCAGAGTGGATAATGGTAATTAAAATCTTTCCTCTGAAATACATTTCATCGTTGTTTGCACAAAGAACTTCTGCCCATGTGAACTTTTTGGATATGCTGATGAAGGGTGCAGTTGCCTTATATTATTTAATGCAAGATAAATTTTCTGTGGCTTCTTGTGCTCCTTGTTGGTATAAATTTCCCAGGTGCACATGGTCACCTTTGTGACATTCACTGGACTTCTCAAGGGATATTTCCCCCATACATTTTGTTGCTTTGCCAATAATTAATGCAGCTGAATTTGAAATGCCTTATTGTGAAGATTTCTTAATAAGTTTCTTCTTCATTTAGACTGTGGGTGGAGCCTAAGGGAGAAATTTGTTTCCTTGCAGAGAGCCAGCCAAAGACCTGTCCTTAACATAAGCTCTCAGGACTTAATTAAGGGACAGAGATGCATCTGCATAGAGATGCATTTCATGCTGCGTGACTAAATTTTTAAGCAAATGCGTGTTTGTGAATTAACAGGTAACCCACTGAACAGTGATCATATCTGCTGTCCCAGATTGATACATGTCATTTATGGATGCAATAGTATGATATGGATGCAATCGTGGATGGATGCAATAATATGTGCCTGGCACTAGATAGTTGTCACGGCCGTGTCGATGTCACATATGGGGTAATATGCTGAGTACACTAGAAAGGTACCGTAGAATACCTCCCGCTAGCGAGCAGTCATAATACAAGCTTGCGGATCCCATTTCCCACACTTTGCATGCCAGTAGAAGTCTAAAATGCTTTCATTATAGCTATGCATATTCCACCAGACCCAAGATTTGGCATAAATGCTGGATTGTAACTCACAGGAATATCTGATTTGCCCCACTAGGACAGACCTTTGGGTGATCCCATCTGAGTCCTTTCTTAATATGTAACACTGCAAATATTGTTATCATAAAATGATTCTGGCCCTTTTAAAACTCCATCTTCAGCATCTGACTCTGCCTTCCCGAGGCGTTGAACTCTATAGGCTCATTATTTTGTAAGTAAAGAAGTATTTTCACCTGTTATAGATTTACCTGCTGTTAATTTAATCTAGTAATCTCTCCTGCACCTGTCTTGCCTTTGGATGACAAAATACTTTAGAAAGGAGCTAAAGTCAGTTTTCACTATATTGTATCTTCCTCGGTTTTAAATGTCTCACTTGAGCCCTATTTCACATGTCCCGTTTGCAGGTTTAATTATCTTTAGTGTCAAGGTCTTTTCTGTATCTTTAATCATCATTGCTGTCCTCCTCTGGGAAGGAAGAATAGTTTTGTAGCGAGGCACAGAAATGAGAGTTAGGAGACCTCAGTTTGTATTCTCACTTCTGGCACAGGCTTTCTGAAAAATCTGCAAAATAGGTAGGTAGATATTATCGTCCCTACCTCACAAGGGTGCCGCAGGGCTAAATGCATTCATGCTTGTGAAAGGCTTTGAGAGCCATAGGTGAAAGTTGCTGTTGAAGTACAAAATATTATCCAATTTACAGTTAAGGTGAGGTGAACAAAACTGGACTTAGTAAACCTAATGATGGTGTGACTGTCTTTCATAGTATTTTCCGTGTGATCGCTATTGTTATATCCCCATGCATACTCTTTGTTTCCTTAACCGCTACTGAATCATATTTACTGACAATCCATGGTGATGCCTAAATATTTGCCCTTAGTTCAGAGCCCCCTCCGCATGTATAGTATGTGATCTTGAGACTCTTTGGCTAGTTGCAATACTTTACATTTAACCATGATGAATTTCATCTGTAATCACCCTACCCGCTCCATAGTGATTAACAGTCCTCCACGATTATTAACTGAAACAACTTAGTTCATCAGCAAACTTCACCAACTCTCTGTTTGTTTGTTTGTCCATTCAGATCATGATAATTAAAGCAGGTTCCCATCCAGACCCGTGTGGAATTCTACCGTTAACTTGTATCACCCTGCTACAATGCATAGCCCCAGTTGATAGGCAACAGGTCTCTGTTCTCTTCTGATGAGTGTGGTGAGATCTTGAGGGACTATGTGTTGACAGTGTGACAATGCCTCCAGTGGCGTTCTCTGTAGGCGTGTTTTGTTTCCTGATTCAGTTGTGTGAAGTAGCATTCTTCACTCAGCTAAATTTCTTTTTATGTTCATTGTTCGGTATTTCTGACAAACGCCACTAAGAAGGGGTCCTTTGGGCCACTGTAGATGATGCGGAATGTTAGAACCCCACAGCTGCATTGTGCCATATCCCTAAAATAAGCACTTTTAGAGGACTCCTATGTTTTAGTGCTTGTAAGTGTCTTCTGTGAAGCAACACTGACCCCCTGTGGATCGGTCAGATTCTTCTCTGTATCTCACAGATGAGCTACCCATTCACTATGTATTTGTTCCAATGTAGTGAGCTGACAGAATCCAGTCTTGTAAAAATCAGTTAAGCCCAAAGAGTTTACTAGAAAGAACTGGACCTGTGTTGCATACATTAAAAGGTCATTTAGGGTATGTCCAGAAAAGGAGTGTTCTTAACTTGGGTTGGCTAACTCAGCTTACAGAAGACGTGGCATCTTGGCTTTTAACTTGGCTTAGCAGCTTGAGTTACTTTAATTGGAGCTGCTAATCGGAGTTAAAAGATGAGCTGCTCTCATCTTTACTTTTTGTAAACCGAGTGAGCTAACCCAAGTTAAGAACAGCTCTTTTTGTTGCAATGAAGACACACTCTGTCATGCATTCAACATCATCTTATAGATTTGCAAAAGTGATTTTTCCACTGGTGACGCCTGCTGGTGACATCCTAGCACACCTAAATGTGAAAGTATAAACTCAGGAGCCTGGGCATCTGCCTAGATGGGCCCAGGGAAAATCTTAGCTCCTGGAAAGTGACGGACTGATCAGTCGATGAGACCTACTATGGGCACTAATCATAATGGCTCCCCCAGGCCAAAAGTCAAAATTGTGTGGCTCAGGACTTTATGCGAACAAACCTTGTAACGTACTAGCGGTACTGTGCTTCTAGCGGTTTCCTCTAAACATTTTTTCTCTGATTTATGTTAAAGAAAATATGCTGGAGAGGAGAGAGACTGGATCGGGGCTCTAAGGCCAGGGTGCCGTGGCAAAGAGTCTGTTTTCTGAATCTCCCAGAGAAAAGGTGCTTCAGGATATTGGTTTGACAAAGTAGAGCTGGCTTTTGTGGGAAGCTAAAAGTGGATTTGTAAGGTCAAATGCACCATGTTCTGGTGTTTCTTGTATTTAACAGGTTTTGTTCAGGTTTTGGGCCTCCTAATACACCTAAGTCCTACATACGGTAAATATTGCTGTGCATGTGTGAATGATCCAGGCAGGGGTAGATGGGATATTTTGCTGAAGAGAATTGATAGGAAGCCAGCACAGGTGTCTTGCAAATTTGCAGGCAAAAATAGGTATGTGCTTCTTAGAGAGTCTGATTAGCATAGCAATTACTGTAAGCACTGAAAGTCAAACATATAGCTTAGGCTGATTGATTTTTTTGAAAGCAACAGGCTGCTCACTGTGATACAGCACTTACATACTGCGGTGCTGGCTGCTTTAGAAACGCTCTGAGGTGGGCAAACAGACAGATTTGGTAGATGACAATTGATTTTTTTTTCTTTCCAAAAAAAATGAAGTGAATTTAGTGCTGGTAAAAGATGCTGTGTTGACCACTCTGCTGTTGGAAGCTCTCTAGCCACAGAATACGGACAGCATGGGCAACAGCCACAGAAGCTACGAGACACCCTGTGGCCTATCCATTTGGTCCTTGATCGCTGTGTTGAGACTGCCTATACCAGTATCGTTTGTGAGGTGCGTTGTTGTGTTGCGGACACCTGGCAAAGAACTAGACAGAGACCAACCGAGTTCAGACAGGCCCCTGTACTGCTGTCAGGTGGTATAACCCTTTCTGGTCACCGACATGAGCAAGGCTGAAACTGGAAAACCGTCCACTTTGCTTTGGGAGGCCATCTGTGTACACAACGCATGGATCTGTGGATCACCTGTTGCACTGGGTGCTGCCTTCCTTATCTTGTATACGCAGAGCAATAACTAGGCTGGCCCTCATGATTTACAAAATATCTCCCTGATAAAACATTGTTATGTTAACACAACATGTATTTGGGTAGGCCAGGAGTTAGGGCACCCATCCAGGAGATGGAAGATGCTAGGTCCAGTACCGCTGCTCCAATCAGTCTCTCATTATGTATTCACAGTGGAACAGCTTCAACAGGAGAGATGGAGGGAGCCCCCCTTCAGGGTATTCCATAGCTCAGCGAGAAGCAAGAGAGCCCTGTTCAAATCCTTTCTCACCTTTTGATAGAGAGGGGGGAATTGAACCTGTCTCCCCCAAATCCCTTGCTGTAACCACTGGGCTAAAAGCGATACCACTACCTCCTCTGGGGCCTAATGCAGTTGGCAGTCTCTGAGCATGCTGACCAGATTGGACCCCATACGTGATTTTAGGCGGCCAAATGTCTCTATTCCCCTGATTTGTAAATCGCTCTGGGGCTTGGGCAGGGGGAGACAGGTGTCTGGATGCCTAGAGAAAGAAACATGGGCCCTTAGGGACGTTTTACCCTGACAACTTAAGCACTGAGTGAAATTAGTCATCTCCAGGGTCTGGAAGCAGTTTTATGGATTGCAGTGGAGTCAGAACTGGAACCTGGCTGCCTGAATGCAAGATTTAGGTGTCTCAATATCTTTGTGGAGCTTACCCTATGTCTTTAAAATGAAAGCCTGGGAGCCAAGTTGCTTCATGCAGCACTGTGTACTGAGGACTGGAAACCAATGGAACAAATGGATGAAGTTAATAGAAGAGAAGGAAAATTAACATACAGAGAAATATTTTCTTTAATCTTTAATTGCCATGTTCTGCTTTGTGGGGAGCTGTAACTGCTACGTAAGAGTTTGCTTATGCACAAGAGAGCACAGGAGAAAACCCACCCATTTTTTTATGTTGGAGGGTCTAAAGCTAATTTGAATAGAATATTTGCAAACTGACAGTGTTCAGACATCCACAGATTGCTCATCACTCAAATGAATCACCTGTCAGGTGCTGGTACAAAAGTAAGAAATGAAGCATTCCCAGAAAAAGCTGATAGATGAAATAATGTTGGTGTCCTCCATATGACCTACTGGGATGCACAGAGACACTATGTTCTCCTGGAAGCAGGATGCCATGGAGGGTGAATACAAACTCGGTGTCCCTTATTGTCAGGGGAGGAAGTTAAAAGAACATTTGGTGGTGGGAAAATTTACTGGGTGGCAACAAGTGGATGAATGTAACTAATTCAAGATCAAATGAGTTGCATTCAAGGCAGGACTGGACAACTAATGGCCCACTGCAACTCCCAGTTCAATTCCACTGGCTTTAATGGGAATTAGATTAATTCTCATGGCAGGGCCAATAAGACCCAGCCAAGAATAAAGCCAGCTTGTTCTATGCATTGTACATGTAATAAAAGACAATCCCTGCCATATTTACTTGTAATCTAAAGAAACGAGACAAAGGGTGGAGGTGCAGAGAGATCCACGGTCACACAGCAGGGCCAGGGCAGAGCTAGGAACAGATCCCAGTTCCCAGTCCAGTGTCTTGTCTACTGAACTATGCTGCTGTAAAATACCAATATGGACTTACTCTGGAGCCAGGGAAGGGCCAACATTGATAACCCGCTATGTTCTGCCCCAACAGCTCGTTGATGATGTATAAAGATTTTATTTTTGTTTAGTTTTTTCCTCTGTGACTTTTTAAAACAAAAACAAAACACGGAAATCCAAAGTGAGAAACATGAAACAAAATACTGACTCCAGGGCCCATTACTCTATCTAGCCATCCATAAAGATCTTCCACTAGATGGTGCTGTAAATTCAATCAAAGGAGGCTTATAAGAAAGAAAATGAATATATGTACTTTGGACACAGTGAAATAGGAACACTAGTTCAGCAGGGAGCATTAAGATTCAGATGAGAAAAGAACTATGGAAGAATAAAGATAACAGGGTGGCCCAAACAGGAGATGTATAAGCTCTTTGGGGGCAGGGACCATCTTTTCGTACATGCACAGTGGGGCCCTGATTGATCCGTGATTGGAGCCCCTAGTGCTATTACAACCCCAATTAATAAAAATTGAATGGCTGGCAGTCAATCAAATTACTTGACTTCTCTAGCCCCTCTTATAACATTCCATTCCCATTTTGTAACTCCTGTTCCAGGGCTGACAGATGGAACAATTCTGCTATGCTTACATTGAATGGTAGTTACTGCACAAATGATTTCAATAGGAGGCATGGTGGAGAACGAGACTACTACACAGTAAAAGTGGCAGAAATGGGCCCTTAGAATGGAGTGGAACCACATGTAATGTTAACTTTATTCTGGCATTTTCTTTTATTTGCATAATCATTTTCTTATCTCACATTTCATCTTACCCTGGAAGGCTGCAAAATTCCTGGTAATCTATTTCTTCCATATCGCAAGAGGCTTTATCTCAAATGAGACTCTGTGATCTAGTACACAGTTGGGCCCATAATGTAACTGACTGTTGTATTTCATCTACCTTATCCTATTTGGTCGGCTCTTTCTAGCCCCAATTCACCAATATCTGTATCTTTCATACTCTATTTCATATATCTCTACTACCGATGGAAAGAATCTCCAGAAACTTGTTTCCAATACCCATAGAGAGTGCTGATGGCTTCAAAACGTTATCTGCACACAGCATAACAGAGAATTCAGACACAGTCCACCTTAGAAGACATTACTACCAAAATGTATATAAAATTCCAGGAAATAGAATAAAAACATTAAGATGACCCAAATAATAAAAACACTCCTATTAACTGAAACTGAGCTCCATAAGTTTTAGCTATTTGCTTATTTAAAGTTAATAATTAAAGCAATTGATATGTGAGGATAAGAAAATAATGCTCCTAAATCCATCTCTTTTCTCCGGAACAAATATAATGAATGTCACAGGGAACAATGGCCTGCAATCTGAGGTTAACTTGCATAGGCTTTTTCCCACACAGGGAGCTTATATTTTACTCTTGATGAAGTCAGGAGGGAAGACTCCTGCTGAAGCTGGTGAGCACTGAGTCAGGCCTGTGAAAGCAGAGTGAAGGGGCAAAATAAACTAATTTTGACTAGACGGTGACTTTTAGACACAGCCCATTGTAAGGAGCAGTGATTTTGCACCCTATCCACAGAAACAGCACCAGAAAGCAAAGCTTCTCAGGTATGCTGCTCTGAGATAAAATTCCTCAAGATCTCCTCTGTTGCACTGACATTAGGGAAAGTAATTTTCTGTAGTCCTTGAAAATGCGTGTGATACTCTTTTCCATACGTGCAGTCAGCCATGGGTCTGTCTGCTCTATACCCAATTGCATCCAGGACACAGCCCTTGCATTCTTCTGACAGCCAGGATCCCCATGGCCATGCTGAGAGCTGTGAGAATGGGGGTGGGAGAGAAGACGTCTTGTTTGCTCTCACTTATGACTGTGCAGGGCCACAGCACAATCTTGCCATTAGGGAGTCAGGTAAATCTGACACTGGGTCTGTCATGCTAATTGTGCGTTTGCCCAGTGCCCTAAAATGTCTAATTTCTGCTGGCTATCTCTGGTAATTTATCCTATGCTAAGATATGCACAAAAAACTTACCCTGAGCATGCATTAAAATCTATTGCCAGCAGTGGAAAAGATCAGAGGCTGCCATTACTCTAAATATTCATATTGCAGTAGTCCCCCCACTGAGATTAGAAGCAATTAACTGATCTTTGATTACTAGCAGTAAATATTCCCAATGGCCTGCGATGGGATGTTAGATGGGGTGGGTTCTGAGTTTCTAGAGAAAATTCTTTCCTCGGTGTCTGGCTGGTGAGTCTTACCCAGATGCTCAGGGTTTAGTTGATTGCCATATTTGGGGTTGGGAAGAAATTTTCCACCAGGACAGATTGGCAAAGGCCCTGCAGTTTTATTTTGCCTTCCTCTGCAGCATGTGGCACAGATCACTTGCCGGTGGATTCTCCGTACCTTAAAGTCTTTAAACCATGATTTTAAGACTTCAGTAACTCAGTCATAGGTCAGGGATCTATTACAGGGGCATGTGGGTGAGGTTCTGTGGTCGGCATCATGCAGGAGATCAGACTAGACCATCATAATGGTTCCTTCTGACTTTAAAGTCTATGGGTCTATGAGAAGCCAATGCCTAATCGGCTGAATCAGCCTGCCTCTGGTAGTCAGTTAATAATAATAATAATAATTAATACCTAGGTCTGAAATAGTGCTTATAATTAGTAGGTTTCAAGGCTCTTTACAAAGGGGTCAGTGTCATTATTCCCATTTTACAGATTGTTCACCCAAAATTTAAATTTAAAAACAGAAATTCCATATAATTCTGGTTCAGATCTAGTAATGATGCTCTGTTATGGATGCTATGATTTCCCACCGGCACAAAATGGCCCTATTATCCTGGAAGATGAGGCTCTTTACATACAAGATTAAGACTGCATCATGAGGTTTGATACATAGTTGGCCAAATTATTGCACTTCAGTAATACAGTGAATATCTATATTACTCTGAAAACCATCTACATAAGATTTCACACAGGTTATTAAGCCACTTCATTTGTACAAGGTTGTGGATTTAAAATAAAATAATAATTGTGACATCTGGTATTTATATAAAAATAAGGAAGTAAACCTTACTAATCAACAAGGCTGAGAAACTTACTTGGTTCCATTGTAGTAGATTAAACTAATCCCTGAGTTTTGTGTATGCAAAGCTCAGTTATAAAGGGACATTAACAACAAAGCTCATACTTACTTTTAAGACCAGGGACCAAATTTATTTCATATAAAATACCCTTACAGCAATGGTGGGATGTGTAAGGGGACTTTGGGGGGGGAAAGAGGCGTGAATTACACAAGACTTCTGAGTGGGGCTGCAGTCCAGCACAGTATTTAAACATGTACTTAACTTTAAGCATGTGAATACTGCCGTTGACTTCAGTGGGACTGCTCACATGCTTAGAGTTGACTATGTATTTAAATGTTTTGCTGTACTGGGGATTAGTGGAGAAACACCAGGCCTGAGTGCAAGTATGCTTTATTAATTAGTTACAGTGTTTTGAAAATATCAAATGCTAAGCATTATGCTTGTTAGTCAGTTATCCTTGTGATTGCTTTAGAATGAGGATCCCTTTTGGGAGGGAAAGCGAAGGGCTGAGATTAGCAGCAGGCAGTAACCACAAACCAAAGAAGATACAAACATCATTAGTTTAGCCTGACAGCCTTTGCGCGATGTCTGTAAAGCTTTGGTAGGAATAGTAACATTTAGCATTTTTAGAGTATTTGGTACATTCAGAATATTGTACAGACATCAGCTAATTAATCCTCAGAACCCCCTTAGGATGATGGTGGGCAAATATTGTCTGCATTTTGAAGATGGGGAAACACAGGCAAAAAGGTGAGGTGGCTTGCCCAAGGCCAAGCATGGAGTAAGTCACAGAGCCACAATTTGATATCAGGATCCTGATCTTGTTCTCATTCCTCCAGGTGACATGGTTTTCACACTTACTTAAGTTCCCAATTTACACCAGCTTTTTTTGCCACACTTTTTTATGTATGATAAACTTTTTATTAAGAATGTCCTACAGCCAGCAAGTAGAATACGAGATAGAATCATAGAATCCTACAATTGTAAGCCTGAAAGGGACCTTGAGAGGCCATCTATTCCAGTACCCGGCACTTATGGCAGCTCTAAGTATTATCTAGATCATCCCTTTAATCTATAGATTATAGATCTATAATGTAGTGCACATTCTACTCCAGAGAGAGTCCATGAGTGCAGTTTCACCCACGCAAGATGCGCCAACTGGAAATATAATTTAGAGGACAAATTTGGAAGCTATTTCTCTTAAGTAGGCATGCTTTACAGAGATGTATTTAAAGGTTATATTAAGAGCTGTTTACTTTGATTGTTTTTCTCTACATATCGTATAATTTGCTTGATCCACAGATAAGTCGTTCTGTCACCTTTTGAGGATTAGTCTCTAAAACCAAACCTGTTTAACTTGGTGATTGTTTAGGTTGGTTTCTTGCCACTTTTTTTTCCTGAACAATCTGTTCCCATGAAAATGCCAACATCTCCCCATTACTATAAATTAATGTTGCATTAACATAAATCATTCCATGTCTTTCAGAGCATAGCCTAGATTGTTCTTCATGAATTATAAACTTTCATGTAACCCTTTATAATCTTCACAGCCAAACAGATTCCAGTACCACTTCCTTGTGCTGCAGTTATTGTAATTTAAACCCTACTTTTTAAATACTTCTTTCAGTCTTCAGTGGCATGTCTCCCATCTCCATCAACAAGCGCTTTAATCCCCCTAAGCATTTCAGGTACTTATAGAAATGTACACACACAGCAACACAAAGGAAGGACATCTAAAGCTTAGGGTCATATTGATGCTCCATTAAAAATGGATAGGAATACCCCTAAGAAAAAGGGTGCCACAGTTCTCACCAAAAAAGTTACACACATTTCCCCTAAAGACAGGGTTTTTTGTTAAAGATGTTTAGACACATTTTTGGCTGGTGTAAATCAACATAGCTTCATTGGCTTCCATATAGCTACACTAGCCAGGCTGATGTGAAGTATGCGTGTGGTGTATGCCTACAATAGACTGTACAGCATACTCCAAAAATCCACAATTGAGCATCGAGGACCAGAGTTTAAAGATGCTGCAGTTTAGCAAGGTGTTTAACTTCACCAAAGGTAAGTTTGTATAGGGAAATGAGAGAAATACGAAAACACAGGTGTTACTTGGAATTAACTCCTCTTTAACCAGGGTCAAGGGCTAATTGACGTGTGAGTCGAGCAAGGAGTTCACAAAAATGATTAAATATTTACCCAGTAAAAGAAATGCTGCTCCGCAGAATAAATATGCAGTTCACTCTCTGTTATCATTCCAATAATTCCATAACAGTAACTTAAAGCAGAAAGGGTACCAGAAATCTGGTACACACCTGTGCAAAGCAGAGAGAGACTTACCATCTGTAATGCTCCAGAGGCGTGTGTCCCCTCTGAAGTATCACAATTATTTCTCAGTCCTTCAGGTCCTTTTTTTCCAATGCGCTTTTGAAATCTTCTGTTGTACAAAGAGCTGGGCATGCAAAGGTTTTCCCTTCCACGTAAGATTTTTCAGATTTCAATATTTTTTCCTATTCTCCTTTACGATGAAACCAAGACCTGTTGAAACTGTTCACAAAAAACTTGGGAGGGCAGGGAAGTATAGACAGAGAGTTAGCCAGAGTTATAGTAGACCCAGGTTCAAGTTCTTTCTCGGCCTGATTAATCTCGCTCTCTTTCTGGTTTTGACCAGAAATTCCCTCCCTAGACCTGAGAAACCTTCCTGACAAAAATTTTGTCTGAACTGGTATGTTCCCACAAAAAGGTTTGGTTTTGACAACTGGGCATTTTCCCAGGAAAAACAACTTTGTTGGAAAAACTCCTGACCAAACTCCAGTTGTATTCACCAGTAAAATTCACAGAAAAATAATAAATAAAACCTTTCAGCAATAAATAAAATCTAAGGTGACATCCTCGGTTGGTGTAAATTAGCTTAGCACTGCTGATTTCAATAGAATAATGCTGATTCCCGCCAGCTGAAAATATGGCCCTTTGACTGAAATGGGAGCACAAGTTAGTCCTAACAGTCTTACCTTCAGCTTTGGCCTGAATTAAGAAACATAACCACACACCTAATTTGGGCTCTGTGCTCTAGTTTCCACACTTCTTCCCCCAGGGTATGATTTCCAGCATGAAGGTTATGCACCAGTTAAGCCCATAGTCTCAGAGAGCCTAAGTTTGGTGCTGGCTCTTTGCAGAGGGGGTAAGTTTCACCTTATCAGCTGATTGGTGCTTTCCTCCATGAGGATTTCAATTGCATCTGCTTCTAAAAGAGGCACAGAATCCGCCCTTCAGTTGATAAAGATGTAGGCCTGGTCTACACATAATTTTGTACCAGTATATTTATTGGTTAGGGTTGTGGTTTTGTTTGTTTTTTTTCCCAGCTGATACAATTAAACCAGTACAACCTCTAGTGGGGACACAGCTATTTCCGTATAAGGGTGACTTATACTGGTATGGCTTCTCTTCCTGTACAAGAGGAAACTATGAGCACGTTTATCCTGGCTCTATTGGTATAGTTAAAGCAGTACATTCATCCTGTCTCTATTGGTATAGTTAAAGCAGTACAATTTTTGTGCGTAGACAAGGCTGAAGTGAGTTTATCATCTAGATTTATGCTATATCTACACTACAGACTACTGCCAGCCTACCTACGTCACACAGGAGTGTGAGGAGCTATGATTCCTGGCTGACAGAAGTGCAGAAGTGCCTAGTCTAGACACAGTTATACTGGCTAAACTGCACTTGTGCTGGTATCGGTTTTTCTGTCATGGGGGGAGATTTACTATACTGGTACAACAAACAACTTTGCCAGGACAAGCCGCATACATATTAGGAGCTCTTTGTTGGTATGGTATACCAGTATTCCTATACTGGTAAAGCACTTCTAGGGTAGACATAGCCCCCTCTGTGTATTTATTAGCAAGACTCAGTAATCTAATCGACGCTTTTAGATACAAGGTGGTACCTGTTTTACCATGTTGAATTTTGGGGGAATATTTGATCGCACACGGCTCTCATTCTCTTTGTAGTATCATTGCAAATCCCTAACAATTAACCTGTAAAATGGGAAGAAATTCTTTACATAGCCTTTTAACGCAAATATTAAAATGATCTTTGTGGTGCATCAGAAAAGGAGGGTTTGATGCATCTTTTAGCCCCTTTTATTTGCTGTACTTTACCAGTGTACAGGGTTAGTTTTTCGTCTTTTAAAGAATTCTGTTGGAAGCCCAGACAATATCACACAAACAAACTGCAGGTGCATTAGTAACCCAGTAAACCACAACAACCAGAGACCTATGTTGGAGATAATATACATGGAATAAACACATCAGGTGACACTGAAGCCTTTTAATCTCAAATAAAGGACAACTATTTATTTAGCATCGTTAGCTGGACATTATACTGATCAAAAGCAAAGGGAAAACTTTTATGCTTGGCAGATTAAACTTTAAACTCAGCTGAGAAATCTTCTTGAATTCACAGTGGCTTTTGTTGTTCCCTAGTATTGTGCATAATTATATGCAAATAAGAATAATGATTCCTTCCATACTGAAGTTTTACCAAATAACAGTTATCACTTAAGCCCAGCATCTTTATTTATTATGCCTCATGTTTTAGCAGCTTGGCCATCTTTGTCAAAGTAATGCATGCACAAAGAGGAAGTGGAATCACAAGCTGCTGTCTGGGTGCTGGCAGACCCACCTGTCACCCCAGGTGGTTCTGTTAATCTTACAAATTCTTTTTCCTCATGCGTGAAAAGAAAATGGAGTAGTGCTGGTTTTTTCTGTTGCAGTTCCCTGTGGGGAGCTGAGGCAAGAGAGAAGGGAGTTTGCTTTCTGCCTTAATTGCCCTAACTAGAGTCAATTCTTGAGGCAAAGCTGATCCCTGGGAATTTCTGGCATTGGTGTTTGGTCTGAGATCCCTGGAAGAGAAAGCTGCTTGCATGCTGTTTCTGACCGCTTCTTTTTTATGTGTAAGTAAAACACGGTATGCTAATGGGAAACCTTGACTCCATGTTTAAAAGATGATTTCTCCTCCAACCAGAAGGCAACTTGCAAGGCCCTGGAATTCGGCTACCACTCAGCAGACAGGCTACACTGGCGTTAGGAGTCTGACAAGGGTACCAAAAGAAAGAGGCAACATTATGCAAAGAGGAAGGATGGTCTTACGGGTAAAGCACAGAGCTGAGATTCAAGAGATTGGAGTTTAATTCCCAGGTCAGCTGTCAACTTCCTGTGTGATCATGGCCAAGCCATGTAAGGATTAATCATAAGCTTGACTGTATGTCTGTACAAGATAGAGCAGGCTCATAAGGGACCCTTTATTCCCCTGTATGAGATGCCCACATTTCCCGACTTTAAGAGGGGGCTGGGAGCAAACAGCTAGCAAGTTGCTGCACCCCTCCTGTGCAAGCGAATGGATCATGGGCAGAGCCTTGTCCTAGCAGCCCACTTGGAGAGGGAAGGAAACTGCACGAGGAACAGGGCTGGTCCAACTGACTTCCTAAAGGGGAGCAAGGAGAGACTGAATTATGACACTTAATCACAGTTGGAGCCCCACCACGCCCCTGGGGCAGTGCAGTGCACACTGCCCCTTACTTTGGCTGGATTGCAAAGCGCCATCCCAGCTCTTAAGCTGTATGTGCCTCACTTCTCTACCTGTAAAATGGGGAGAATAACACCGCTTTACTCACCCCAGACTGTAAGCTCTTCGGAATGGGAACTCTCTTGCAATGTGTATGTACAGGAGCTAGCACAGTGGGATCCTGGTCTAATTTGCAGCTGTTAGCCATCACTGTATATAAATAACACATTTGTGAGTACATGAATACGGTGCTTGTGAAAGGAGCAGGCTGGCAATCCTGTGAAGCTGTTTATTCCCAGCACGACGCAGACTCCTGCCATTGTAAACTTCTCTGAAACAACCTCACTAATGCAACTCAAGAGCTGAGAACAACCAACACCATGAACTTAGGAGAGCAATAGCCATTAGGTGGTAAAACCTTTCTTTCACTGCCATGCTGGCCTGAACAGGTGACCTAGGTGTGAAAGGATACGGATCCCTGAACATCTGGAACTGGCTTGGAGGGACCTTTTCTAGCAGCAAGTGGGGACTGCACCCTATAATGCCCATTCAGCCTTTGTGAAAGCTGTAAACAAAGGCCCAGCAAGTGCCGGTTTGGATGTTGGCTTTTGTGATGTGGACATTTTTCCACTGGCACCTGGACTGAGACCATCACTCGAGCAAAGGATCAGTGTAGCAGGACCTCTCTCGCTAAGAAGAGAGATGCATCCAGCACCTCATAACACGTGCGGTGGCTTTCTGCATGCATTGCTTTTCCCCTGGGAGAAATTGCTTTTGTTCCTGCAAGCTGAATGGCAGCTGATACAATCGCGAATACCGGGAGCGATAACTCTGCAGAGCTGTAACCTGCATCTGCTGGCTTGTTTGTTCTTCCCATGGAGAGAAGGGCTTGACGCTGTGAGATGGACTGTTCTGTATTGTGTTTCTCAATAAGAGAACTGCTCTGTCTCTCAGTTTACAAAGTGAAAACAAAAGCGTGTGTGATATGATCATGTGGCTTCCTTCCAAAACCTGTAGTTCCTTAAAATTTCAGCACCACATAGCCACTTCCTTTAGAAACTGCCCTAAGCATATACTCCGCATGTTCCCAGGAACACTATAGTCCCCATACCAACATATGCTTGGGAGTGAATGCTGACCAGAGAGTTCCCTTCACTTAGATCATCCCATCCTGCAGGCAAAACAACACGAGGAGAAGGCTGGTCTAAGAGAGGAAGGAATTATAGCTAAGCCGGTCTGAACCTTTTCTGTTTAAAGCTTGATTCTTTTAAGTGCTCTAAAATCTGTATGGTGAATCAGAAACGTCTCCTATCTCTGTTTTTGTCCACTACAGTGTTTTTTTGTGCTTCCCTTGGAAACAGAACGTTGGACTAGAAGGAGCACCTGTCTGACCTGGTTTGGCATTTCCTAGTCTCTGTTTTGAAGACATATGTGGGGACTGGTATATCTTGTCCCCATCCTATGCACAGGGGTGCGTTTCACCCAGGCTGAGGAGACGTTTATCAGACAAGAACGTACCAATGTTTCTGAAGGAAAGGGCGGTAGCGCAGGCTTAACTACATCAGCCACGTTGTCTGTGTACGCAGGTTGCATGCTTGCCACCAGATCCCTTGTGATATCCGCAGCATTGCATATATTAAAGGGACTGACAGCTGTTTCCACCCAGTGCCCTATAGGTCACTACAGGCCTTATTACCTTCCTCCTCTTCTACCCTAGCTCACTCACCAACGGTGTTTTTGTACTCTCTTCCAGTCTGCTCCTCTTCTCAGTTTCTGTCTCTCTCTCTCTCTCTCTCTCTCCAGCCACAGCTGTCTTCTTATCTGATTGGCGAAGAGCCAGCCTTGTGGCTCCTGACAGTTACAAAGGGTGGATTAGCAGTGAAACAATATTATTTTGAAAAAATATCCCTTCTTTCGTCCACAGCTATGTGTGATGTGAATTATTATTAAATAATATGCATACGGGGTCTATGCCTCTCTACCAAGTACTTCACGCTAATGGAGAAGAAGGTATAAGCCTCTCAAGTAATTAAAGGTGGGATCTTAACTTCCATTAGGACTTTTGTTCCTAAATCACTTAGCACTTTGGAAAATCCTGCACTAAATTTCTTTGTGGATCTGATTCTCAGATACACTAAGACTTCTTTATAAAGCTCTGACATAATGAGAGGCGTCTTAAAGTGGGCCTCCCCAGCCTCTGGAGACCACGTCCCGCACAGGGGGCCTCCCTAGCCTTCGTATAGAGCTGGCATAAGGGGTCTGTGTTAGCCCTGCTCCTAGTCCTTGGCATAATGGGTGTGAGACTAGAATGCACTGCACTGCAGCTATTCTGTACTCCTCATTGGGGACACAAGGAAGCAGAACATAAATTGGAGCAGCCCGGAGTTGCAGTTGTTTTCAGCAGAGTGGGAATATAGAATGGGGAAAATGCAAAGGTAACTTAAAGCTGTCTGCATACGCGTGCGCACACTCTCTCTCTCTGTCCCTGCCCAAATGCAGGAACACAATAACTGAGAATTGGCCCTGTGTAATTTGAGATGAGCTTCTGGGAAGAAAGAGCAGGAATGATGGAAGGGATGACTTCTCCAGAGCATAGACCGGCCATTCCCATTATTATTATTTATTATTTTGTGTACTGAATATCTTGGTTCAGATTTTCCGCTGGCCATCTTCACGAAGCAAGAAAAACAAATCAAAATGGTGAAAATGACGAAGTTACGGAAGGAATCTTCTGACATCCCAGTTGGTTTCTTTCCCTTTTCATGTTACCATCAGGTGCATCATGAAAGTGGGAGTGGCCAGGGAGTTCTTGGACTAGCTGTAAAGCTTGGTGGGACTTGAACCCAGGTCTACAGGGCTGGTAGACAACCACAGCCCCCATGCTCCTGCCCACTGACAGCTGCAACCTAACTACTCCCTGTGAACCCCAATCCACAGAGGTTCCACACCATGGAAAGCTCCACCTCGAGTAATCTGACTGACAATGGTTTTAACAATCCCTGATTGGCTCCTAGCTAGTAGCTATGATTAACTTGCTTCTGACTGTCTAGTCCTGACCTTGGCTTTGATGTGGGTTCTGACTCCCAATCGACTCCTGGAACCTCAAAGCAGACTCTGATATTCACCCTTGGCCTGATTCCTAACTCTCTCTGGCTCTGATTTGTCTGTCCTCTTGACCCTGGTACTGCCACTGACCCCTGGTTTCAGTTCCTGGCTGCCAAGTTCCTGCCACTAAGTCCTACCTCCCTTTGTGCAGCAACCTGACATGAGTGGTCTCCTGGGTATTTTATAAGTACTGGTTTTCAGCCCTTTTTCTTCTGCTGCTGTCCCATGAGTAGAAGGTATCCTGATGTTATAATGTGACTTGCAATTGCCAATAAGGGGCGGATTCTAAGCCCATCGACGTTAACGGAAACGTTCCAGTGGGCTTCCAAGGCTCATTCTAAGCCCGCTAAGGCACTTGCATTATTCAGTATTGCCAGCCACAAAGATCCCAACATCATGTGTGAGGCCTTCCAGAGAGCACAAGATTGTTTTAAAAATAGTAAATTTGGGGTTCTTCCTATTGCTTTCTGGATTTTGACCCTTTAGCAAACACTCCCTTCATGCTTTCAAGCTTTTCTCTGCAACCATGAGAGCTAGCTAGAAACTTCCCTTTAAAAAAAAAAAAAAGGAGGCTGAGAGTCTCACATAATCACGTGACTCCAGGATCTGGGGCTTTCAGAAAAATGTCAAATACCACAAGTCTCAGGATAAAATCATGAGTGTTGACTACGCTGATTACATGGCTTTTCAAACAATATGATTATGCTAAAGGGCAGCAATGATTTCAAAGAGCTGGCTCAGGTGGAATCAGACACAGTGATGTTCAAGATGTGTGTTGACCTGTTCAGGGGTGAATTTCACATAGAGAAGAAAACGTCAAACATCTGACATTGGGAGTCTGCAATGAAATAGCCCACAAATTTTCACCGGCTTTGCTCCTCGAGGAGGTGGTTCGATCCTGAAATATTTAACTGTCCGTGTTTTTACTGAGGGACAAGGAGATACTAGTTGCAGCAGTGGAGGATGTTACAATTTACAAATTGAGTTATTAGCAAATTCAACCAGCTGGGAATATGTTACTGCCCTTGCAAAACATGCCCCGCCCTACCTTATTGCCATTCTAATACGAGTCTTTCAGCCTGATGAATGCCACGGCTGGCTGGCCGAGATGGGGAAGGGGCATAGCATAAACAAAAAAATCTCCGTTATTAATAGGTGATGCTCTATATTTGGAAGAACACAACAGAGGGCGCTCTCTAGCTGCTTTTTCTCAGTCATCAGCAGGAAGAACACAGAAGGACCCAGGTGTCTGGTGCTATCCCCAGCGTGCTGTTTTTCTTGAATCTTCTTACTTTTCTGAAATATTCTTATCTACATCCTCCGTAACTGAGAGGACTGTCCTAAGCAATCAAAACACAGCCATTTCTGATCTTCACAGGTGGTAGAGTGCAAAATATGCTTCCAGTGGCCAAGAGTTAATGGTAATTAGAGGTACAACCTAGTCTGTTAGTTGGATCATACAATGGAAATGAAATCCACGCCAATAAAGACCCTTTGCGTAACTAAACTGGTCTGATTGCTGTAGCTACACTCCTTGTCTGACCACAGTCAAGACACTTAAACACCAATTCTGCAAAGCACTTAAGCATATACGTAAGTGCTTTATTGGATTAACATTTAGCCCCTTGCAGGAGTGAGCTAGAACTGCATGAAATTTTTTCAACCACAATTCCTTTCAGTGAAAAATGCAGATTTGGTGACTCTAAAACGTTTTGGGAATTTGTGTCAATTTTGCTAAATTGTTTTGGCTGGGCAAAAAAAAATCAAACTTTAAAAATTCAAAAAATACAAAATGTTTTGTTTTGACATTTTTTAAATGCAACATTTTGATTTTTTTTATTTGAAATGACTTTTCCGTTAGAAATTTCCTTTAATCTTATCTTTACAAAATTAAACAGAAAGAGTGCTTGAGATCAAAACTAAATGTTTCATATGAAACAAAATAGGCTTCAGTCTTGCTTAATATTACAGCTGTGTGAAAAATTTTCAGTGGAACAGTTTTTTTCATCGAAATCTAAACGTTTCACAGGATGGTTCTATTCTGACAATTTCAATGGGAAGTTGTCAAAGTTTCATTTAGATCATGTTGAAACATCATTTCATTTTGACTTTTGGATCATTTTATATAATCTTAATATATTATAGAAGTCGAAACAAAATTAATCAAAACGATAGTCATCACTGATAAGAAGGGAAAACTTCTGGCTCTGCTGCAGTCCAAAAATACCAGGTTGTCTTCCTGTTTCTGATATGTGGGTTCTTCCTCTGTGTGCGCATCTCTATACTTCTCTCAAACTTTCTTTCTGTGAGGGGTAATGCATTACTGCTCCCTGCTGTGTCAATATAAAGTACCGAGGCTGGGTTAGAGCCACCAACTTTGGATTTAGGTCTGACCTTTTTCATGGTTCAGAGATGAGGTAGGCTATTTGGGATCACAAGAGAGGTTGGCCTGAGCCATTCTGTTCAGATCTAAATTCAAACTGTCCCAGACTTTGCATGGTTCAGATCTGCAGTTCCAGGCTGGCCCTATTTCTAATACTTACCAGCTGGTATTGCTGTCACATTTTAAATGTTTTCCGTTTCACTCTGTCCCTGTAACTGAATGGGCGGGCGGAAGAAGCTGCCTGTTCCCCTAATGAAAATGCAAACAAGTGTCTCATCTTCCCTATAGTACAGGTTCAATCTGAATATCTCCCCTTATCTGCAGTGCAGACAGCTGAGACTATTTGCCTCTCTATGAAACATTAGACTGAGCCATGAAGGCCTGGTAAAGGCTGGTTTTGTTTCATTTGTGTTCCTTAGCTGATATCAAGTCAGAAAGCAGTAGGAAAATGCTATGAGAGCCTGAGATAACTATAGTTTAACTCTGATATTATATGCCGGGCCCTGGCATAATCTTCTGGCATTAGATGGTGGTATTAAATCAAATGCTATGCTGGTGTAAATGGGCAGAGTTCCCTCAATCTCAGTGGGGTTTTCCCCATTTCCACCAGCATAGAATTTATTCTGTTGTGTACGTGCAAAATCTAGCACTGGCCACAGAATTCCAAAGAGCCAGACAACATCTTGCCTCTTCGCTTGGGGTGTGTGTGTGTGTGTGTGTGTGTGGTGTTGCAACCGGAGCATAGACTTTTAAGGAGGATCCCAACCCTCAGTCTCTGTGTATTATTGCAGTGCTGAGAACCAGAATTAGGACGAAAAGCGAGAAGGCAAGCCCAGAAAATATATGATTTACCAGCCGAATGCTTTCCATAGCTTTCTATGTAGCATCAGTGTCACTGTATTCAGAGCTGTGAGCTATAAACGAACGCGCTGGGTTATTCACTGAGCAGCGTGTGCCTCCATTTGGTGGTTTTACATTTCTGTGTGGCACACGTGAACTCTAAGAGAACTTAGGCTCTGAGCTCTCAAAACTTGCAATGGGGAAAGTAAAAATGATTATGACATTGTTTAATGTGTAATCCAAACTGTGCTGGGTGCTGCCCAATATGGAAATTCTGCCCTTCTGCAAACATAAGAGCAACTTAAAATTCTTTCTTTGGAAATCACCTGGCTTGGTCTAATCTTAAAAAACACAACGGACTCTTTAATATTCGGTTTTAGATCTTTCAAGTAATTATGATTTCACCTGCAAACAAAGCCTGATACAAAAGTAGAGAGCACGCACCAGTGCGAGGCTATGACTCAAAGGGGAACGAATGAGACAGAAGCTGCGTGCCAGCTTAGACGCTGGTGTTGTGGTGGCAATAAAACTTTACCCTGGGCTAGATTGGTGAATTTTCATGAAAAATGCCTCTTTATTGTTCAATACTGGAAAAGCAAAACCAACAACACCATGTGGTGACACAGCAATTCCATGGGGAGGTGGCGGGGGCTAGAGGAAGTGAAAGTGCTCCAGAGTCAAATATGGCTCAGTCAATCTTTCATTTGATGTGGCTTGACATTACCAACACCTTATTTCACACGAATCAAACTCCTGTTAGATGACAACAACAAGGCTCACTTAAGGAGTGAGGGTTTATATCCGATTTAAGTGATGCACAGGGGTGAATTGCACCCCTTATGGACTTAGAAGAGTAAACCTGTATCTTCAGAACCCCCCACATCCCTCGCAGAGCAGTGATAGTCTATGATTTGCTATAGCCGTCTTCTGATTCTCTGAAGGTCTGAACTAACAATCCAGATTATATTCTCAGTGAGATGCGTGTAGTTTGGGTACCGATCCCCAGTTAACTTTACTGGGCATTGGGTGCAAAACCCGATAGAATTACAAAGGAACTTTTAGAAATCTGTAGCCTCATATAATAAATGCCAGTACTTTTTTTAAGTTTTCCTTTCTGTATTGGTAGAAAATGTCCTGCTGGAAAGCGGTCCTATGTTAGTCCGCTGGAGACTGACCGGCTGAAACCTAACGTCTTTTCCATCTCTAGTTTCTGAGATTCTGTTAAATCTGATCAGCCAATAATACTGGTAGCTGCAAATGAGTGCTGGAGCCTTGGTCTCATTGCAGAATCAATATCTCCACTAACACTATAGTTCCTCTGAGCTGAGGCTTTCCAGTGTCCAGAGCAGACAAATCTTATTACCAAAAGCCACCGTATGTGGAGTAACATAGCGTATGATTCATTTGCACATGGTGCAAAACCAAGTAGTGGCTGGGAAAGAGGGAAGGAAATTTAACAAAGTGGAGAAAGAACATGGCCAAATGTCTACTTTAGGATGTTGTCTCTATGTTTTCTCTTGAAGACTGAGGCTGAGATTTTCAAAGCTGCATAGGGGATTTGAATGTACAATCCCGATGAATGGTAATGGAATTTGGGTGTTCAAATCCCTTAGCTTTGAAAGTCTCAGCTATAATTCTGTGCTGGTTACTAGACTACCTGCTGTCATAGGGTGCCTGGACCCACTAAGTTAAGTAGGTCTAGCTCACCTGTCCCAGAAGAGTTGATCCCATGAGGCCAATTAAGAAAGAGAGGCAGCACCTGAGGGCTATAAAGGGTCAGAGGGAGAACCAGTCAGACAGACTTGGTGAATCAGAGCCAGACAAGAAAGGATGGGTGAGAGCTGCCTGGCAGTGAGGAAGAGGAAGACAATATGTGTGGGGCCTAGCAGAAGGCTTGGGCAGGAAGAGCAACAGGGGGAGATGCCTGCAGGTTCCAAAGCAGAGCCCAGGGGCTAGAGCAGGAGTAAGGCAGAGAAGCAGGAGAGGGTCCTGGACCCACAGAAACCAAGTAGGCCAGGGGGAGTGAGGGATGATTGTTGGGCAAGGAGGCTTCCCAGTAGAAAGGCTCTGAGGATTCTCGCTGTGGAAAGCCAGGTTACACTCCATGTGGAAACATTGGTGCAAGGACAGGGCAGGACTGACAGAATCCAGGAGCAGTCAAAGTGTGTGATATACGGGGCATTGTGCGACGAGATGTTGGGTGATCTTAATGACTGCACTGGGGCTAGAAATGGATTATGTGTCGTAGTAAACCATGTTGATGGACTAGAGCATAAACTTGCATGGAGTTACAGGGGACACTGGATGGGGAAACTGAGTGAGCTGTGTCTGTTCCAGCATGGCCTGCTACTGGAGGATGTCAAATATAAAGGTAATGAAGTTTTCACCAAATGAAATTAATAGGCAGCAGATTTAAAACAAAGGAAAGGAAGTATTTCTTCACACAATGCACAGTCAACCTGTGGAACTCCTTGCCAGAGGATGTTGTGAAGGTCAAGACTATAACGAGGTTCAAAAAAGAACTAGAATAATTAATGGAGGATAGTCCGTCAGTGGCTATTAGCAAGGATAGGCAGGGATTGCAGTTTGCCAGAGGCTGGGAATGGTTGATGGGATGGATCACTTGATGATTACCTGATCTATTCATTCCCTCTAAAGTACCTTGCATTGAAGCCTTCTGTCGTGAACTCACACGGAAATTTACTTTGTATATTCCTCTTTATCATTAACATTTCTCCTCAACGATGGAAAAAAATGAAGTACAGAAAGAAGTATATCCATTGTACCATAGCACCTGCACTCTCATCCTGGGGCTTTTACCATAAAAGAAGATGTGAATCTTAGGTAACATCTATAGTGGCAATCATTTATATTTTTGTAACAGCAGATATACCTGTTACCCCTACATCTTGGGAGGTAAATCCAGATTGTTTCATGACTAAGGACTGAGGAGGGGCTTCAGGAATTTGCTTAGTGACCTAAAATACTGAACATCAGTATATGAACAATAGTACTTTAGTAGCTACTCTACAATAACGACTACTAAATGAAATTGTTATGATATAGGGTAAGGATTCCAGGATACTAAGTGCTGTAGAAATATGTGGTAAATGACAGTCCCTGCTCCCAAGGAAACCTAAACTTAAATTATTTTTGAGAGCCAAACCAGATGTTGCAACATGAGGACTGTTGGTTCGTGCAGCCTTTGCATGACACACTTTAAATATTGTTCTGTCCCTAGTTAAAATGACAAAATGGAATAATGCAAGGACACACATTAATCGAGAAAGGCAAAGTATGCAAAGCCATTGACAGGTAAATGTACAGGAAAGTAATAAGAATGTCAAATGTAAAGGTAATGAAGTTACTTAATTGGCATTAGCACTCGAATCCTCAGGCATAATAATATAAAGGTAGTTATGCACCTTCAGTTCCTACAATTAAAATGTCACCCAATAAGGAATCCACTCAGGAAAAGAAAAGATCAGACAGTTTCTCATAACTGATTCCCACAAAAGGAAAGCCCCTAAGTTTCCAGCGAACTGACAATATTTATCAAATAAATTCTGTGGAACTGGAGTTAAAAAAAAAATCTCTTAACTCACTACATTGTGGTGTGAGAGTATCTGAAAGTGTGCAATGTACAAGGAAGTATAAATAGTTAGACATCAACACTACTTTTCAACTGAGAACATCCATGGTGATTAAAAGCAAAAGCCCCTGGAAAATAAATGCTCCTGATTGGTGTTTAGAAAGTTCACTTACTATCTTAACAGTGAAATGACTGTCATACAAGGTAGCCCCAAAGCAGAGATCCTATTATTTCAACTTTTCATTCAGAATTTTTTTTAAAATATCAAACCCAGGTCTCCCATATACTCTGTCATATATAGCAGGAATGAAGATAAATGCAGACACTTGGACATAACCCCTAATAATGAATTGTGAATGAATCTTCAGCTATTAACTACAACTCCTAAATGTTGTACCTGATTCTGTGAATAAAGCATGCAATTCGTCTCCGTGCAAAGAGGCTTAACATATGTCTTGGGAAGACCCTCTGCATGGGCAAATTTCACCTCAAACTGTATAACATAACTTTAAATAGATCCCCTCCCTACAGAAGGAAAAGAATATAAATTTAAGGAATCCTGCTTTAGAAATTAGGACTATCCATTTCAATTAAGATTATTAAAAGTAAAATAGTTTTGAAATATAGTACCAGCACATGCTATACATACCATGTGACTCTGATGCTGATATAAACCATCATCTTTATATACAAATGTTTCCTTTAAGCCCTGTCTAGTATACACACAATTCATACTGGTGGGTCTTTTACACACATTATATAGATTTTTAATTTCAATATTTATCAGGGTTAAATAGGGAGTTTTACAGTTAGATATATTTCTAAAAATGCAGATCATCAGATATTTTCTCAAATCATCCTTCTAGCAGAGTATCATAAACATAATGGGCCTGGAGAAGCACTGGTTTAACTGAGAGCAGAATGTAATCAACTTGAAGATGTTTCAGGCAGAATGGGCATCCTGGTAAAACTGATGACTCTAAATCCTTAACGGATGTACGGGTCTCCTTTGCAGGATTTTGCAAAACAAAAAAGAATATCTCTAAGTGATTTTTTTGAAGCTGTTCCATGGTCTCAGTGCCTAATTCAGAGCAATAGTGCTCATTGTTTTCTCCTGCAGAAATGTTGGCAAAGCAGGGAGAATAACGAGAACGCCTGCGGGGTTATGAACTACAAATCTGCGCTTTCCATATAAAAGCCTGATTCTTAACAATCGTGAACTCCATTTCCACTGCATTCTCAGATCATTTACTTGTAAAAAAAAGCCTTTTCCTGCACAAAGTCGCTGTTCTAGCAACAAGTCGTGGTTCGGTGCTTCAGTGCGCCGTTCGCTTATGCCACCTGGGTGTTGTAAGACACTGAGGCCAAAGGCTGCCTGTAGCCACTTGGGAAGTGCACTGATAGCCAAGCCACACACTTCTTGGAGTGGCTTATTGCTACTGGCGTGAAATTCACCCCTTCTGAAGAAGGCCAGCACAAGACAACATTTAAGTCCCACTCAATACTGTTTATATCTGGTTGGTTAAAGACTTCCCATCACTAAGGGTAGTGATTTAAGCAGACTGAAACAGGAGATTTTACTCCTCTTTTCCACATATCGATTGAGGAAGAGAGGGTGGGGAGCTGTGAAGAAATTCAGCTTGCCCAAGTCCTCTGTTCCTTACTTTATCCTGAGACTGGTCTATGGTCCTTCACTCTTAAGAGGAAAAGGACCCCTTTATATCCTCTTTCTTTATCCTCTTTCCCCTTTTGATCTGTTATGGAACATATTCCGAGACTAGTTTTGCTTCCAACTCTGTTTTTAGCCAAAGGGTTCAATTCTCTTGGATGCACGTGTACAGCTCTCGCTGAAATCTGTAGGGGCCATGCTAAATGAAGTTGAAAGAAGAATTTGGCCCTTAATGATTCTGTTCCATTCTAAGCTTCCTGAATAAGAAGCTGCTAAAAGAAAGGGGAAGCTGTCACTTTTATATTGGATCTTGGTCCTAGATTTCCATTTGCTGCTACAGAGTTACCACTCTAATACAACATTCTGTATCCACAGTCCATCAGCATGAGCTATCTTGGTATCATTCCACTTTCCTCTTACAGCAGTTGTCTGTGTGGTATTGCAATAGCTGTCTTAGTGCTGTTACAATAGTACAGTTTATCATCCTGCTAAAATCCCTGCACCTAAGACTTGCCGTTGATCTGCTCAATGATTGTCTTCAGGGATAATTCCCATTGGTAGGAATTTATGACAGTTGCAGCTAATTAAAGTGTGACTTTTCAGTAGAGATCAGTCAGTCACCAATAATTTTGACAGCAATGGACCCAGGCTCTCATTCTTCATTTAATTTCAGGGAAAACAGTTTGCAGCTCAGGAAATCTGAGGCTATACTATCTCCTTCAAGGCAAAATTATACAGAGAGGAAAACCCGTGGTTTCCGTGCAGTAGATAAAGGGCTAATCCTCTCCCTGCTGATGTTGGATGGATGGTGGCACTCAACAGGAGGTCAGAGATCAGTGGGAGCAGAGGGGTTGCGCTGTGCAGATCTCAGACAAAGGCACCATCTGCTTGCTCTTCCACAAGCTTCAGCCCCCTCCGAGTGGCAGCACGGCCAGCGCAATGAAACACTGCCAGTAGTGCCCTGGCCATGCCTAAACACAAGCGTTCACTGCCTGAGATCTCAAAAGTTACTGGGTTCCGTGAGGGACCATGTCTCTTGGCTGCACAGCCAATCATGCCCCACATGGAATGGGGAGCCCAAAATGTACCCTGATGTTATGGAGTGACTGCTGTCAGCTGTTCTGTGCGATGAGGACTGCATCGCATAAAAGAGAATCTTGGAAGAGAAACTTGAAAGATTTGTGTGAAACCAGGGAAGGGGCATACAGGGGGCACTGGGGGTGCAGGCTGGCATGAAGAAATCAGAGGGGCAGCCAGGAATGAGGGATTAAACCGGGATTAGAGAACTGGCAGTTTCTGTTTCAGGCCTAGAAGCCAGGGGGTGTACCACTGACTTTGTGGTATCTTGCTTATATTTCTTTAGAAAGGGCACTATATATGTTTTAAATGATACACAAGAAAGGTCACACTGGATAGTGCTATTGACTAACCTGACTGAAGATACATAGCCATAGGGCAATGCCACCTCAGCTAGAACATGGCTGAGTGCTTGTGGGACCTGTCCTAGGTCTCTCAGTGAACTGAGAACGCCTGCCCTTCCCTGTGAGTCATTTTCTGTGACTGACAATGTAGTCAGCTTTAGCAGGCAGGTGTGGCTTTGGTCTTCAGTTCTGAATGCTGCCACTTGAATGCACAGCATTTATTTTTAAATCAACAGCTTTGGAGAGGGCTAGGAGCAGGAAAAAGAGAAACTGAAGAGTAAAGAAGAATCCAGGTGTGGTTAGGGGCAGGAAACAAACGAAAAATCTCTCCAAAGATAAGCAGCTGGACCCTTCAGTTGGCAAGAGCAGAGTCCACTCTCCATTGCACTCTTATGCTAACCTTAAACAGTACATTCAGCTGAAGAGAAATACAATAGACTGATAGAAATGGGAGCTCAAAGCAGCTTACTGGCCTTTCTAATGTGCCTTAAACCCATGTTAATTGTTTTTCACCAGATCCCTCAACACATCCTCTTAACATTTTGAACATAAGGGGAGTAAAAAGTGAACCTAGAACTTGATCCTATAAGGGACTGAGCAATAGGAATTGACAGCGCGCTACACTTTTCAAGATCAGGTCTTTAAGCATAGCTACTTCATGTAACGTGCTCAAGATCTGGAATGCGTATTATTAGTGAAAGTAATTGAGCAGAGCATATACATGAGTTCAAGAAATTTGCTGGGCTGAAAGGCCTTTTCCTGTTTCTGAAGTTTCATATGCCCGTGGGAACAGCTCCAATGGTATAATACAGAGAGAGAGTGATTGCATGTGGGCAAAACAAGGAAGGCTAGATTTAGGGGGTGTGGTGGGAACTCCCCAGCTAAATAGTCTTGAGCCAGTCAATGGCCTCTGAATCAGCAGTGTTCAGCTTGAGAAGACCTTCAGGGAGCCCAGCACACACACAAAAGCAACCATCCAGTGTGTCTGCAGCACTCTTCACAATGCCACAGATACACAATGGACTGTCCTGGAGGCCCCAGGGATGGCTGGTCTTGGCACAGTGAACGACGTGGCTCCGAACCTGTTAAACTGGCTCCAAAGGCTATGGGAGAGCCCAAAGCCAGGTAGCCATTCCTCTGGCAGGGTGACAGTGTGAAAGTTCCTGGCAGTGACAGCAGCTCTCTCCGGTTGTGTCTGCCACGGTGAGCTGATGGTGCCGTTAGCTGGATGGAACATGTGCTGCACTGTCCAGAGAGGATTTCTATCATGCAGGCAGTGGTGGGGTGCATCCCATGTATCCCTGAACAATGGTAAGCACGTTATTTGCTGTTCCTTCTTGATCAGTTTAAAGGCTGCCTTTCAGACACTGGATGTTAGGTGGAGAAATATTGGCTGGGGCTGGTAACCAGACGAGTTCTGTTGGCTTCCGTGTGCCTGCGGTAATTCTCATGGTCCGATTAACCTGTGTATCTCCTAGTCTAGTGTGGACAGAGTTTAACCAAACTAGGGCACAATATCTGTCAGCTGAACAGCAGAGAGCAAGCCCCAGATTATGAAGTGTTTGTGCATTGGCTCCCCCAGGTAGTCCTATCAGTTTGTTCAGTAGACAGCATCTTGATCTTTTGAGCTACTGTTGTTAGATGACGTGTGTAGTTGAGCATGTAATCTAAGGTGACCCCTAGAAACAGTAGTTTTGAATTATGTGCCAACCACTTGACCATTCAATAAAATGTGAAGCTGAAGTTGGCTCTGAGTATGGTATTTAGAGATGGAAAAGATTTTTTTTTAGGTCACATACTTTATTGGCCCCATGGGCCATTTTTCTGGTGGAGACTTTCAAAAGTGGAACTCTGGGAGTGAGGCATTTGCGCCTTGGAAGAAGTCCCCCACTGTGCTTTGCCCAGTCTACATTTAATAATATTACTATCCTGAGCACATTCATGGAGACGTGGAAGGAGACCAGCAGATGGCAGATTTATCCGGGAAAATAGAAATACATTTAAAAAAAAAATTTGTAACATTAACTGTAGACTTTTGTGCTTAAATGTGGCCTTTCCTTCTGTTCGAGGGTGCTCTTGAACACTTCTGGTGCCCGTGCTTCACTGATCCTTGCCAAATGAATGCTCTGCATAATTGTCATGAAGGGCCTAATACTAATCCTACTGAAGTCAATGGAAAAACCATCACTGATATCAGTGGTGCGCGATCAGACTCTAAATCAATTCTAGGGCCTCAGTTGAGCAAGGAATTTAAGCACCTGCTTAACTTTAAGCATGTGAGAACTGTCATTTAAAGCAATGGGATTATTTGTATGTTTAAAACCAGGCATGTGCTAAACTGAGGCCTAAAGATTTCCTCCTCTCCCGACCCTTTTTTTTTTTTTTTGAGATAACTTCAGTGGGCTTTGGATCAGGCCTGAATTTCCAAAAGGCAACTGAAATTGTAACATTTTTCCTAAATGCAACCACTGTTTAAATAGACCATTTTTTGTGTTGTACTCGAGCCAACAACTGCAGAAAAAATGGCGCTCTGAAGCTTTTCTGCTCACTGTATTTTTTTTTTATGCCTACTCTTTTCCGAATGGGTTAAAATAATGCTTTGCATCATATTAATTTTTTTAAAAGATGGACTACACACAGACAATTTCAATTACGGGGTAAAAAACACTGCCAGAAAAAAAGATTTACGTTTTACAGAGATGAATCCAACTGTAATTATCCTAGGTAAAAAGAAAAACATACTTAGAGATGTGTCAGTTTCAGAATGCTAGCTGCCTTTTGTGCTACCAGTGTTTTGACCTCAGGGCTGTCTACAGTTCTGTACCCGACTCACCCACAGGCCTAGTGTATTAAATTCAGGTTTTTAATTTAAGCTCCCTGTTAGTGGGGACATAATATATTAAGGGGAACATAGGAATTGCTATAGTGGATGATCCACCTAGTCTCTGATGGTGGCCAGCACCAGTTGCTTCAGAGGAGCTGCAAGAGATCCTTCAGAAGGCAATTATTGGATAACCTGCCCCCAACAGAGGCTTAGCTTTTAGGTTCAGCTCCCAGACCCAGTCCCCATGGATGACCCAGCGAGGGGTGGTGTTATACAAGGATGAGAAAAGAGTAGCTGCAACCCCGCCTCCCGGTTTCATTCAGTTTAAATGAGGCAGAGAGTGGCTGCTTCTACTACAGCAGGAGCAGAGACACTTGTTTAAGTGGTGGAGAGAGCAGAAGTTGATAACTCCACATCTCCTCCTTACAACTAGAGGCAGCAGCTGCAGCACCATTCCTTTCCCAGTGCAATGTTCTCTATGGTGCGTGCATTTTTTCTGCGGTGCCTTCAGTAATGCTTCTCCTTCAACAAGATATTAGTTCCCTACTCTGCTAGCACTAGCTGCTATTTCCTCTTCCTCCTAAGAATCTGCTGAATATTCAAAGATATTCTGAGAACGCTACGTACATTTTGAGGCATTTCTGCTTACTTTCATGGGGCGAACCACCAACCAAGTGTGCATGGAGTGAGCCTGGGAGCCCTGAGCTAGCGGATGGAGGGAATCCTCCTTTTTAATCTGGATTCCAAATATCTTGTGTCAGGCTCCTCTGATGGGTGTAGGCCAGATGAAGAAACCACAGTTGTCTTGTTGTAATTCAGGTTCTTTAGACCAAGAGAGAACCATGTTCTCTTAAGTTTTGATCAGTAGCTTAAAAAAAGTGGACAACCAACACAGTTCCCCTCTTCCTCTCTTGTCCTCCTAAAGGGGACAAACACTGCTCTCAGTTACACCTTTGCAGCCCCTCTTAAATTAAGAACATTAACGGGGGATAGGGTTCATGCTAATCCTCTACAACATTGTGAAGGGAGTGAACACCAATGGAGATGAGGAATTCTTAGAGCCGTGAAAGAGGATATAATGATGAATAATGGAATGAAATTGGGAGAGGGAAAAACATAGGCAGGAGACACTTTCTGCCAGTATGACCTGTTAGCCTGCGGAAGAATCTCCCAAGGGAAATAGTGGAAACCATATCATATGGGCCAATTAAAACTAGACTGGACAAATCACTGGAAATTGTTTCTTGTGAAACAATCCTGAGTTGACTGTGTGGAGAGCGGATGACCTAATGAGTCTCCTCCACCTCTAATTTGTATAGACCCAACCACCCCTTCCAGCAGAAATGGGTTAAAGCCCACGAAAGCTCATACCTGCAAAAATTAAATTTGTTAGTCTTTAAAGTGCTACAGGGCTCTCGTTGTTTCAGCATGCATGGTTCTCAAAAGAAATGCCAAGTTCTTTGAGCCTGTCAGTAATTCCCTAGGGGCAGCAGCTTGCGTTCTAAGACATTCCTGATAGTAGCCATGACAAGATGCGTATTCATTCTGAGTAAGTAAGAAAGAGTCATCTAAGGAACATGGTGGTATCTAGAAGAACAAACCATTGCATTTACTGTTAGTAGAACATAGGTACCCACTCACATTTTTTTGGTTTGGAGAAGTGTGAGGTACTGTGTTTTCTCTTTAAACATGGATCTAACATAGTTCAACATTGACATCTGGGATGGGCATGTAAATGAATGTGAAAACGTACTGTATACACACATATAGTGGCAGCTCAGCTATGTTTCTTGGATGAACATACCTTTTGTATACATGGATAATTCTGCGGTGATGTGGGTTGTTCTCACTGTGCCAATTGCACATCGGTGCATGTGTTATTAATGAAAACACCACTCGGGGACTTCCTCAGGCTGCATCCAGCCCAGTGAGGTATTTTTAACAAAGTGCTTTTCGCTCAAAATTCATGGGAACAGTAGGATGAATTTTGGATGAAAACCACTTTGTTTTCGTGTAATATATAGTCCTCTTAATTTCATGTCTTAATTGTTCTCCTATGCCACCAAAAAAAAAAATTCACACTCATTAAAAACATATGACAACAGCCTCTTAAGAGTTGCTTTTCTTTGGTAGTTGCTCCAAAGGGGGACTGATTTCTCTGTACCTTGGATTTTCTGCAGGTACCATGGCAAAAGCAAGATCATTTGAAAGACTCCAGTGGTAAATGTGTATGAGCATTTCTAATTTTAATGCATCTTGCTTTGTAACAATTTCTGCTAGAAAGTCTCACAGCTCTTCCTGCTCCCTCCCATAACCCTCTTCCAGAGCTAATAAAATAATTCACTGTGATTAATATTAATTACAAATTTGGCCCTGTTTTCTGGTCGTGAATCATTTGCGATCTGATCCTGATATCTGCCCATTTGTGGGTGGGTTCGTTTTGTAATTTCTCACCAGACAGCTTGGACTAACAATTTTCATTCTGCCACTTATTCATGAATTGTGCAAATCAACAAGGTTGTGTGACTAGTCCCCTAAATTAAATGGTGTTGTTTCTGCTCCCTGATATCAATGACTGAAACTTTTAGGCAGCGAATAATGAATGCTCTTCTTCATGTATGAATCCCCAGGGATTCCTATGAAGAGAACTACTCCCCAACAAGAACTTGTTCAAGCTAATATTTGTGAGCAGCACACATCAACAGGGCATGAATGTAGCTAAACAGAACAGCAGTGGGGATTTGACTGAGCACTCGCAAACGCTGTTCTGCAGCATTTGACCTGAGTGGACTCCTGTGTTTCATGTTATCTAGTACAAGTGGGCTAATGGAGTTGTGACCAGTCTTCTTGCCCTGGGGGGGCTTATGAGCAAAGGCATGGTTCCTCATGCGAGCATAAATTCACCAATGAGTAATCTCGGCCTAACTTTATACAGAAATGTGGCCTCTTCTCTCAATATAAAATCGGACTGCAGTACAAAGAATTGCAGAATGGCAAGCTCTCCATGTGTGCTGGTATGCAGCAACGTTGGAGCAAATACTCCCTAAACTTCTGGGCTCAGGACCTCAGCTGGGGTAGATTGACTGATGTCAATACAACTGTGCTGATTTACGCCCTCTAAGGACCTAGACCTTGGAGCTGAACAGACATAGCATTTGCATGCGTCATTTGTTAGTCATGAAAGCTGGAGTATGAGTCTGGAGAACAAAACTGATTGTTTTAGAGAGTACAATTGGATGAATGAGACTTTGTACAATATTATAGGTTTTTATTTCATCTAGAGTTTTTCATATAGTCTGTCTACTAAAATGTTTCACGGATGTATAGATGCAAGACTGGGGACAGAATATGCTATAAATCATAGGCGGGAAAAGAAGAGATGGCTTTGTGGTTAAAGCACTGGACTGGGACTCCAGAGAGCTGGCACCAGTTTCTACCTCTGCTACAGGTTTCTTGCGTGACCTTGAGTAAGTCACTTAATTTCCCCATGCCTCAGTTTCCCATCTTAAAATGGGGTTAATAATATTTCCTTTGTCTGTCTTGCCTATATAGAACATGAGCTCTTTGGGGAAGGGACTGTCTCTTACTGTGAGTTCATGTAGTGCCTAGTGCAGCAGGCCTTGATCATAGTTGTGGCCTCTAGATAATATTGTAAGAAGAAGGAAAAAAGGGCAGGAAGGCTGGCTTTTTTTTTTCATTCTTTCCTCACTAAATCTTGTAGTCCTCACCCAGTCCTTATGCAGGTAAATCTTCCAAGGAAAACAATGGGAATAGTGACTGAATATAGTGACTGCAGAATTTGGTCTTCTCTTTCTTTCTGCAGGATGCAGGTCAGATGGAATGTGATCCTTTCCTGTCATTTCTAGGTCCCTTTTCTGGCAAATGTACAATGACCATTGCTTTTGTCACCCTCCAGCATGTCTCATCGTGGGCATGAAGTTCAGCATGCAGTAAATTCTGGCATCAACCAGACAGTCACCATGAGATTTATTACAAATCTCATGACAAGTCTCTGTTTCCCTGAATAGCAAATCTATCTCAGTTGGGTGTGATGATCTGGCTCGGACCTTGATTCATGTATCCTATTAGCTTTCCCAGTCCCAGGCTTCTGCTGAAACGGGATGATTTCGTTTTAGATTTTTGTTTTAAGTAATATTTTTGCTTTAAAAGCTTATACATATGTTTGGGGGCTTGCCAACGTTATCTGTTAAACTGTCACTTAACAGAGCATGAAAAGTCACTTCGCATTTTAAACTGCCTGACAGCCCTGTGTTTGAGATCACTCTGAACAATGGTTTGATCATGTTCCTGCAAGAATTAGGCCTTTGCTTTGTTTTCAGGACAAGAGCGTTTTTGGAAAGTCAGTAGCTCCTGTTTGGAAACACGCTTTGTCTGCACTGTGCATTACTGTGAACCAAATTAACTATAAACAACTGGAGGGGCTGCTATGTTATGACATTCTGGCTACTGGGTCGTCTCTACCTTGTAATGCAGGAATCAGTCAGAGCCTGCTTTAGATTTTGCAGGGCCCTGTGTTAAATGAGACTTGTACAGAGCTATCCAGTTCACCTGTTTATACTGTTCCCCCATCTTTGCATACCACAATAGCTCTTGGCTACCTGTGAACCAGATTCTCTTTCACCTGTGTGTTAGGCTCCATGGATTCTGATGACTCTGTACATACCCGCAGAAGATGATGGAGACGAAGGTTTACCTTGTGTCTCTGGTCTGGGATTCCAGAAACCTTGGGTCACTTAATCCCTCTGTGCTTTGATTCAGCTTCTATAAAACGAGGGCAGTAATTTGGTCCTGTCTATTTAGAGTGCAAGCTCTCTGAAGCCTGGGCTGTCTCTTACTGTGTTTTGCACAAAGTATTTAGGTGCTAGGATAACAGAAAAAATAGACACATAAATAATGGAATATGTCATGAAATGCCTATTATTGTTCAATAGATTTCCGCATTAATTCTTTTTAAACTAGTCTCGATTTGTTATTTCTACAATCTTCCCTTATGACTGATTAAAAGAAATACGTGATATGACCTTTTCTAAATGTAGTAGTCCTTAAAATACTCACCCAATCTAAGAAGTAGGTGTCCCTTTAGTAAATTAGTTATCATGTCCTTGGAGGCAGCTGTTTGTGTTTTTTAGCCCCCACCAAGGCTTTCTGAAATATTAAACTACTATATTTGCATCCATACTTTTCACATAGTACTTCAGGGTTAGAGTGCTAACACTGACATGTCAATTAAAAAATCTGAACATCTGTCAACAACACTGGCAATTTTCTTTCAAAAATGGATTAATGAACTCAGCTGTCTTCCAGGGAATACGACAATAATTAAAGCATGCTTTTGCCTTTAGTTGTTTTTGCCTTTACTTATTGTATCTGGTCAGCTAACTAGTCCTTACCCAAGCTCCACTCTACAAAACACTGGATAAAGTATTCAATATCTGAAGCAAAACTTTTATTATTAAGAGCAGTAAATTGACAGAACCTTTATTTTGCTTTGTAATGTATTTTTCCATCAAACTAAAAAAAATTCTCTATTAAAATGTGTGAAATTGCGTTTTGAGGAGTGGCTCTTTGGTAATACATCAAAGGGTTATCTTATAACTGTGCATAAAACATGGAAATGGATCACTAACTATCAAACACCAAAATAGTTTGGGCTGTTTTTATCTGTGGATAACATGCTCTTTGCAACTTCCTCATTTTAGATATTTACTACAACAAGGTTTTAACTGTACAGTTTCAGATATTTAAACTATTGATATCAAGATGTTTAACTCTGGGTGATTTAGTTCAATAAAATTTTAAAATTAGATTATATCTGTCTGTATCTAAGTCTGAACTTGGTATGTGCACATTGTGTATATAATTTGCACATATGTGCTATCCAACACACTTGTGCAAGTTGCATAAGCACATAAATGTGTGTGCAAATCTCAGAACCATGCATGCACAAGAGATGTTGCATGAACGTAAATTGGGTGTGCATAGATGTGCATAGACATCTTGTATGCATACTTTGGGTCACATATAAACCTTGATATACTCCTTGAAAGGGACCTGCTTTTGAACTTTATTTACCATGACATTTAAAATAGCAATACTATATCAGAATGCAATTTCCTGTAGAAGGACTAGTCAACAATATGTTTCTTAATGTACTCTGAATTTTTTTATTGTTGTTTGGACCGGTTCCTTACTCAAGCAAAACTGCAGCTGACTTCTCCTCTCAACTTCTTGAGACCATATTATGCTATCAGGTTTTAAACAAAACTCCTATTGGATTGCAAGGGAACAATCTGGCCAGCGTTTTGAAAGGGCTTTACTTGTTAAGACTGTGGTTACTATTGTTATAAACATATATTTTTGATACACGTTACAGATTCAAGTGCTGTTAGAATGATGTACAAAATTCCATTAGTTGAAAGGGGAAATTGCATGCTTTTTTGGTACCAGAGACATAATGCATTGTGGGAATTTTTCTTACAATGGGTCTAATCAAAACCCTGTTGAAATTTATAGAAAGACTCTCACTGACTTCATGAGCTTTGGACCAGGCCCTATCTTACATGTCTATCTATTCAGTGTTAGCTAACTGAGGGCCTCCTGTTACTAAGCATTAACAGTAAAGAGGACATTACACTGCATGATTGCTAGTGAACATTACTATAGCTATGCAAAGTGTTTCTAAATAATGCCACCAGGACTGTCGGAGACAGCATATGTCGGTGGATCCTATTTCTGCATTAAGCGGATATTCTTTATTTTCTTTAATAATGAGAGTTCTCATAGAAAATGTTTGAAAGAGATACACCTATATTAACGTACAATCGGCGTGTGGTTTAAATCCTCTTTTCGTGTTAAATTTAAGTCCAATTATACGCTGTAAAATGGCAGAAAATAGAGGCCTGATTCTGTGAAGTACCTCACTTCTTTAAATCCCATTGAACTCATTTATCACATTCCAAGATTGGGCCCCAGATGAGATTTTAGGACCCTAACTCACTTAAGGTAATCAGTAACTCATTTCTGTGGCCATCTCTTTTTTAATGGTAAATGATGTATTTAACAAAAACAAAACAGAAAAAATAGGGTTTCTTTTTTAAATGAAGGATGTCGTCGTTTAATGAGGCTTGAAGTGTTTACAGGTGTTTCCTCATGAATTCAGATTTAGTGACCCCAGGGAGTTGAGATTCTCGGAAGGCAGGAGAAAACACTGAGCTCAGGCTTGTATTTCAAAACTGTTGAACACTGAAGGGCCAGATCCTCCTCTGGTGTAAACCAGCGCAGCTCTGTTGAAGTCAGTGGCGCCATACTGATTTAGACCAGCTGAGGTCTGCCCCTAAATATGTTCATCTAAACACACCAGAAGATCAAAATCTTATTAAAAGATTTTTGTGCGTTTCTGCTTTAGAATCTTATGGGCAAGCGTTGCGGACTTCACTCAGGCAAAACTCCTGTTGACTACAGGTTCCGGACCTTAGTGTTTGTTTAAAAAATGTTTAGGTGATGTAACGTGTCTTTTGTGCATAATATCTTCCAGAGCACTGTAGCCTTGGAGGAACTGCATAATGTGGTGAAGAACAACACATAGCAAAGGAAAATATATTTGTGGTTGGAGGATGTGATGACATCACGTTGCTCAGCGGGAAATTAGGGCTTTTAAAAAGCTGAAGGAAACATCCTGACAGCCAGTTATCACATCACTTGTAAAGAAGTAAAACACAGTTAGCGATTAAAAAGCCAAACTACCTTCTTCAAAGAGAAAAGACTCCGTTCTGCCACAGAACATGCACTGGCAAAAATGTAAGTGAGTTCTGATTGCCTTTGTTTTTCATAACTACAGTAGATAAATGAAAATCACCTAAATAATATCTCTAATTCAGTATTAGAATAGCATGTACCCACGTACTGAGAGGGGCTTGGTTTAGGAGAGAGAATTATTAAAATGTGTGATGCTAATTTTCCAGCATGGATATTAACACAAGACAGCATCACTGCTTTGTTGGCATTAAGCACTTTGAATCAAATGGCAGACTGATTCATAAAAACAGTAACAGGATGGAAGCTGTTATGTCAAAGGTTACAGTGGTTACTTGCCAAAGAGTTTTCATTTTTAAAAGGGAAGGCTGCTATAAGCCTTCTTTTTGTTTCTGACTTTCCGTGGACACTGCTTTTACCAAAAATTATATTGGTCCGTCAAAGAAGTATTTCAACTTCCTTTACTTCGACTTGTGAGTCGTACATCTAGGGTCATATCCTCAGCAAACGTAAAGCAGCTTAACTCCATTGAATAGCGAGCTACTGACATTCCAATGGAACTCTGCCAGTTGAAGATCTGTCCCTTTGTGACTAACTTTTTATTAAAGATAAACACAACTGTTGACTGTATGAATTAACTTCTTACATAAGTATTGAGAGAGAGAGAGTGACAGATACAAAAGATAAGAGAATAGAACAGAGCTGAGGCACCGTGGGCTATAAGTTACGATAAGGATTCATAGTATTATATCAATGGGTTTTTTAATCATTTTGTTCCATTTGGCCCATCTTTCTTCAAACAGTTTAGTTCTCTCTCAAAGACACACAGAAATTTGTACTGTTTCCTTTAACTATTTTATTGTCTTCAGGCATATTTCTATAGATGATGTTTGTTTTTGCAACCATAGTAACATCCTTACCTTTCACTACGCTATTCACTTAACGTATAGCACAGTATACCTGAATGGAAAGAGTTAATTTCTTAGATGTTTTCCAGTGAGTTGACTAACATGGAACAAAGATGAACCTTCTTTTCCATTATGTTAGAGATCAAAGACTATACAAAGATCGTTTTATCTGTACCTGTTATTCTGAGGTAATCAACAGTTAAGCATGTTTTCTTTGCAGCAGATTTAAAAGTTTTTTTCCTTTGTTTGTTTGTTTTGTTTGAGAATTCCATAGTCATTTTTTCCTTTAGGTAAAAATGTGGATTTTTAAAATTATATGATGGACTGAAAAATGTATTGCAAAATGACGAATAGCAGATTATGGTAGCACTATAGCAACATTTTTCTTCCCATTATTTTTCTTTTTTTTCAGACTCAATAGTGCATATTATATAGAACCAGCATTCTAAAAAAAATTACAAGATCAGAATCAAATGTAATCCAGTAGCTAAGAAATCTGTGACTATTCGATTTCAGCTGCAAAGACAGACACACATGGTCAAAGTTTGATGTTTATGGTAGAGTTAGAATGATTGTCATACTGAACATTGCTAGGATGTGTTCTTTCCTTAACACATACACAACTTCTTTAACGATTAATAGGAATTTCAGGCGAATGTTGCGAGTGAGCAGACTGCGGCCCCAGGGGTTCGTTGACTTGTCCCCACAATGTGAATCCCATTTGACAGCTTATAGACATTGCAACTCTTGTGCCATACCTTTCCTTCACTTCACCGGCAAAGCACCCCTTCAGTTCTCAATGCAAGAATCTGCTATGGCTGTTCTCATTGGACATTTCAAAACACACCACGAGATATAGCAACTGGCTTCCTCAGTGGGGAGGATTTTCACACCAGGCAAAGAACAGGCAGGGGAGATACTGTACTTCTATTTGACACCTGTTCAAGAAGGTTTTGGAGCAGGGTTGAGGGTATGCCTCCTGGAACATTGAAGGGGCAACAAGGAGGTTTTTGTAGGTGGCAGACTGATTGAGTTCATGTTTGAAATGATTATTTTTGGGACTGAGGTTTTATTGTATGTTAGAGCGCTAGAACTTAGGTGTAATTTTTTTATTTAAATCTGAATAAATACTTTCTAGATATTAAACCATTGCAACACTATTAAAGCTGCATTTTCCCCAAGTCATTGTGACAAACAGTAAATTGCTTTAGCTTCCTGTGTTGAGAGAAGGATGATCTAGTGGTTATGGCACTAGATTGACACTCAGAGATCTGGATATCTGTCCCCTCAGGAAGGGAAGCTGAGATAAAATTTCTAGACACCCTAAATTACTGCTTATTGGAACAGCTAAGTCCTGGAACCACAAGGAGAGAAGCAATTCTTGATTTAGTCCTAAGTGGAGCATAGAATCCGGTCCAAGAGGTGAATATAGCTGAACTGCTCCATAATGGTGACCATAATGTAATAAAATTGAACATCTTTGTAGGGGGAAAAATACCAAACAAACCCACCACAGGAGCATTTAATTTCAGAAAGAGGAGCTATACAAAAATAAGGAAGCTGGTTAAATGGAAACTAAAAGTCACATGGGTGAAATGCTTGTAAACCGCTTTGAGACTTGATTGTAAACCGCTTTGAGACCACTTGGAGACTGAAAACACCATAGTAGAAGCTCAAGCTAAATGTAGACGCAATTTAAAAAAAAGAAACAACAGTAAGAGGACCAAAAAAATGCCACTGTGGCTAAACAGCAGAGTAAAGGAGGCGCTTAGATGTAAGAAAGCTTCTTTGAACAATTAATTGTAAGTCAGATTTTACTGAGAAAAATAGAAAGGACCATAAACTCCAGCAAAACAAGTGTAAAAATACTATAAGGCAGGCAATGAAAGAATGTGAAGAGCAATTATCTAAAGACCCAAAAACTAACAGCAATATTTTAAAGTACATCAGAAGCAGGAAGCCTGTCAAATAATCGGTAAGGCCTCTGGATGATCGAGGTGCTAAAGGAGCACTCAAGAAAGACCAGCCCATTGCAAAGAATTCTTTGCACTGGACTTCACTTCAGAGGCTGTGAGGGAGATTCCCAAACTTGAGCCATTCTTTTTAGGTGACAAATCTGAAGAACTGTCCCAGATTGAGGTGTCAGTAGAGGAGATTTTGGAACAAATTGATGCATTAAACAGTAATATGTCACCAGGACCAGACAGTATTCCCCCAAAAGTTCTAAAGGAAGTCAAAGATGAAATTGCAGAACTACTAACTGTGATATGTAACCTATTGCTTAAATCACCTTTGAACCAGACGACTGGCCGATAGCTAATGTAACACTGATTTTTTAAAAAAGGCTCCAGAGGCAATTCTGGCAATTATAGACTGGTAAGCCTAAATTCAGTACCAGATGCATTGGTTGAAACTATAGTAAAGAACAGAATTATCAGGCACACAGATAAACATGATACTTATGTCCAAAGCTGACTGCAAAGACTTACGAAGGGATCTCACTAAACTGGGTGACTTAGCCTTTTTTGTATTAAAATTGTCCAGGTTGGTCGTCTGAGTGGAGAATACCATCAAGTTGGATTTGCAAGTCAGGTGAAACGCATTGTGCTGAAATGTCAATTAGTTTATTTAGGTGAGAGACAAAAATGTTTGCTCATCCTGTTTATCACGGTGGAAGAAAAGGTGAACAGAATTCTGGACAGCTACCCCAGAGTTTTGCAGGGCAGGTGGGAAGACTCACTTTAGACTGAAAGATCTTCAAGATAGCAGGAAATGCAACTAGAATGGTACTATCCCCATCTTGATCAGAAGAGACTGCAAGAATGACACAAGACATCAGAGCTGAATATACATAGCCTGATTGGAGCGAATGCACTCATTATGACTATTTATTATCACAGTCATGCCATGACGTAGAGAGAGGCCTCAACTCCGTCAGGATACCTTTGTGCTAAGCACTGAACAAACATACAGAAAATGATTAACCTTGCTCCGAAACAGTTGACAGTCTCAGTTCTGTTCCTACAAAAACTTATGCATGTTCTGAACTTTATGCACTGGGAGTAGTTCCCATGGAGTCACTGCACACTGCATGGGGAAAAAAATCTTTTCAGGGTTGAGATCTCAATGCTTCAATCCTGTGCAGACTTTTTAAGAAGTGTGTCTTAATATGAAAGTCATAACCTCACCCATGCCCCCATCCATGGCAGAAGATAAATGATTGTGAGGGGCTTCCCACATCTTTGATGGGTTTTATTTAATGGAATCTGTCCCTCGTTGTAACTATTACTTGTTTATTAATGGCAAATGTAGGCTTCTAAAAACGCAGCACCAAATACCATTTTGTCACATGCATTTGGAATAACGTATTATTTGTATGATTAAATGAACATGCCTTTCATGCAACTGACGTCTGTGTGAATAGCTGATAGAGCTGGTAGAATATTTTCAAACATTTGAAGAGTTGATGACATTTTTTGACCATCTCAAATAGCTTATTTGATTTATGGGTGAGATTTTCAAAGACGCTTGAGAAAATTAGGCACTCCACTCCTACTGAAATTAAATCGTATTTAGGCATCCAAGTTAAAATTTTCAAAAGCACCTGTGTGACTAAGTTATATTGGCTGTTTAGGCTCCTATATCACATAGGTATTGTTGATTTCCCCCCCCACACACACACACACATTACACCCTGACAACCCTGCCTCCACCAAAATGGCTTTTAAATCATGCTGCACACCACAACAGATGTGAGGTTTTTAGCACCCTTTCTGAAAGTATCAGATAATGATACCGAAAGTTGAAACTGCAATGTGTTGTATCTTGTGAGTCTTAGTTTTGGTAACACCACTCTGGGAAAGGTGAAGAGCACAAGAATCAAGCACGTCAATGCTTCACAAACCAGGTGTCAGGTTCTATGAATGACCACACCAGACATTAAAATGGAAAGCCTGTTTTACTAAAATAGAAATAATATTATGGGCTGTAGCCAGGGATTAGGCCGGAAGGGTGAGTCCTGTGGGCAAATCTCTTCCCATCAGAGTGTCTCAGTTTCCACTTCTGTAATATGGGGTCCAGTGTTCTGAATAATTGGACTTTTTTTTTTACCGATTCCCTTTGAGTTCAGTGTGCATGGCTTAGACCTTTAATATCCTCAAGCATGATATTGCTGTCCTCTGCAGCCATTAAAACAGCAGACCACTTCAACAAGCTCTACACATTGCTTCCTAAGTCTCTCCAGAGTTTTCTGTAGCCTCAGACTCTATCAGTGTAAAAGAAAAATTAAGATTACTTTTGTTACTCTGCGTCATCTTCCTTATATCCAAGTTAAATGTAATTACCATGCAGGATTCTTGAAAATTAGGATATTCAGCATTTTCACTAGAAGGGAACACACAGGAACAGATAGGAAACGGTGGTATGTGCACCCTCTAGAATACACGAAATTTTATTCTTATCAATCTTCACAGTACCTGTTATTACTTGATTAGAACAAGAAAACCAAGATACTGTAGATCACACCAATCTTGGGCAGGAAACACTTTGGAGGACAAGCTAAAAATTCAAAATGACCTTGAAAAATTGGAGAATTGATCTGAATTCAACAAGATGAAATTCAATAAAGGCAAGCATAAAGTACTTCACTTTGGAGGGAAAAATCAAATGCATAACTACAAAATGGGGACTGGCTAGCTAGGTGGTAGTGTTGCTGAACAGGATCTGGGGATTTTATTGGGCCACAAATGGAATATGAGTCATCAATGTGCAGCAACTGCAAAAAAGGCTAATGTGATTCTGGGGTTTATTAACCGGATGTCATATGTAAGGCACAGGAGGTAATTGTCCGACTCTGTTCAGCACAGGTGAGGCCCCAGCTTGAGTAACGTGTCCAATTCTGGACACCACAATTTACGGAAGATGTGGACAAATTAGAAAGAATCCAGAGGAGAGCAACAAAAATGATAAGAGGTTTAGAAAACCTGATCTATGAGGAAAGGTTAAAAAAACTGGGCAAGATAGTCTTGAGAAAGGAAGACAGAGGCAGACCTAATAACAGTCTTTCAATATATTAAGGGCTGTTATAAAGAGGAGGGTGATCAATTGTTCTCCATCTCCACTGAAGGTAGGACAAGAAGTAATGGGGTTAATCTACAGCAAGGGAGATTTAGCTTAGATATTAAGAAAAACTTTCTAACTCCAAGGGCAGCTAGGATCTGGAATAGACTTCCCAGGGAGGTCGTGGAGTTCCCATCATTGAAAGCTTTTAAAAACAAGTTGGACAAATACTGGTCAGGGATGGTCTAGGTTTACTTGGTCCTGCCACAACACAGCCCTAGGTTTCTATGATTGGCCATGATTCTGATATCACTTACACTGGCTTTACACTAATGTAATTCTATCGACTTCACTAGTTAGCCCTGATTCACACCGGTTTACAAGAGATTCGAATCAGAACCAACTAACCACTGTCAGTAAATACACTGTTGCTTTGAAGGTGTTTGGTCTATTGATTTAGAATGCTAAATTATTCTCAGAAGTCTCCAAAGTTCATTTCCTTATGCTGTGCAATGAACCAGCTTTCCTTCGCTCTTGCTCAAAGTTTTTTTTTGATTGTAGAGCAAACAGTCTGCCCAGATGTTTGCTTAAAGCTTTGCATTTAACTACTTTTTTTTTTTGAAATACCTGCCCCTAACATGGCAAACAATACATGGTATAATCCACTCCTATCCAGCTCTAATTGTCAGTGTTACTTACAAAAATAATTGTGAATGCTTCATGGGAAAGCTAGTATGTGTCAGACGCACAGAAAGTGCTGCTTGTTCACTCCTGCAGACAAGCTGTAACATGCAGATAGTCACATTATCCCAGCATTCCCGGAGAAGCAGACATGTCGAATTCAGACAGAAAGCCCGTAGACTGGACCACAAACCAACTGATAATCAAACTCAGCACAGATCAGTTACCTTCTGAGCGACTTCATGATATATCAGATGACATCACACAGTTCTGTTGGTCAGTGCCATGCAATGGGCTGTTCCTGCCTGATACCATCTGTTATCTCTAGCACATGTTGGCTGAGGTCAGTCAGAAAAATCTCACTTGGCCCCAGCACAGCATGGGGGTTTACACCTTCCTCTGAGGAATCTGGCTTGGAGCTGTGTAAGGAGCCAGAGGCTGGCTAGATACCTCAGTCCTGCTATCGCAGTCTCAAAGGACTAAATCCTAATCCTCTCTGATTTGGTGAGCAAAGGTTGAAGGGTGCTTATTAATTTCTCTACTCCAGAGTATTCCTGGCAGATGGTGAGGCAGAAAGAGACAGAGGAGTGCCACGCTCCTGAAACCCCTCAGAGTGGAGGGGAATTTAAACCACTCATCTCCCTCCTGAGTGGCCCTGAAGGATGGCAGGTCTTCCTCTTGTCACTTGTAGAGATGAGTGTGTTTTTGGGGCGCCAGGAACACCACAGACCAGCTGACCAGGGAGATAGAAGAATCAGGACGGGGCCACAGAATTTTTACCCCTCCCAAAAGTGCACGATGGTAGAAACGGGGCTAATTAGCTAGGGATTCATCAGTGGGATGATATTTTCCAGTCACCGCAAGAGAATCCTTGTCCTGATATATGCCATCCCATGGCCAGGCTGACAGCAACATTGTGGAAAGGACCTGATGGAATTTAATGCCACTTTAGCTGATGTTCCATTTATTATGATTATTTTATGTGCGTTCCAGTGGCACCTTCCTAACAATAGCTGGGCTGTTGGTGTGCACAGACCACAGCATAGCATGTGGACCAGTATTGTCTTGTCATTTCCTTGTTGTCCCTGGCCCGTATATATCTGTTGTCTCTTTCCTTATGTTTTGATTGTCAGCTTTCTGTGGCAGGGGCGATTTTTTTTTGTTTTAGGCATGTCCAGTGCCTAGCACAATAAGGTCTTACTCCGTGACTGAGTCTTCTAGCAGCTACAGTAATATAAATAGTAATTATCATAATCAGTACTAACCCTGAGGCCCCAAATTGCATGAAGAGTTGTGCATGTACATAGTGAAATATATCCCCTGCCCAAAAGAACTTATGGCTAATTAGACAAGAAAAACAAAGGGTGGGAGAAAAGGAGTGGTGTTCTCCCTGTTTTACAGGTGTGGAAGTGAAGCATTAAGGGCTAGATTTTCAAATGCGCTGAAAGATGCAGGTAGGCAGCTAATGAAACCATTGGGAGTTAGGTGCCTAACCTGCTTTGATGACTTTGAAAATCCTGCTAGATACCTACCTGCATCTTTAGGCATGTAAATATCTTTGGAAATCTGGGCTTCATTGACTTGCTCAGCATCACAGAGGCTGTCTGGGGCACAGCTGGGACTTGAATCTAGATTCGAAGACCCCAAGTCCAGTGCCTTAACCACAACAGCCTTATTGGTCAGTAATTGTGGATGGTTACGAAGACTTTATTTAAATACAGGGGGAGCTGATTAAATAAAGCCGTGTAAAAAGGATTGCCTGCCTAGCTGTTTAACTTTCAGGAGGTATATTTTTATCAGCGTAAAATGCTTTTCCCTGAGCTCCATTGGAAGAGGATAGCCCTTTGTTAAAGGGGATCCACTGCAAAACAAAATATCAATTACTCAGGAAAATCGTATTTCAGCTCAGACAGAAATACTGCGTGATAGTTAAAAGTATACTAAGCCCAAAGCAGCAACAAATACAAAAATCGTGTTATTGGTTTGAATAATTAATGGTAATTTTAAAAAATTTCTAAAAGGATTCAATATCCAAAACCAACATAAAGCGTGGACATGAACAAGTGTGATGCAATGTTTATCCCATTAGTTAAATGCTGCTAAAAAGGCGTCATTATATTATTGTAAGCAAATTTTGATTAGAGCCAGAGCATCAAAGTCGTATATCTAAGGCTAAACGTGATTTCTTTAAAAAAATTAAAGTTCACGGTGTATAATAAAGGTGTCAGCAGCCTGCCTTATGCAATTCAGTTTTCAAAATTCAAGCCAAAAACTCAGACTGGTTTGTTAACTGAAAGCCTGGAATTTTTGGTTATTCAGTTACTGTTTGCTCTTCTGTATTACTGCAAATAAGAAAAGATTTCCATTGTGTTTCTCTGTAGTTTTTGATTATATTGGAGGAGAGAAGAAAAATATTTATACTAGTTGCTCTGATAAATTGACAAGTTTGTCATATGCCAGAGTGTGAGTAAAGAAACACTAAATCTTCTGAAACTGTGAGAAATGTGTCATTTGCTGTTGCAGTCAGTCGGGCGTGCAGTATATTTCAAAGTGGAAATTGGCTTGATGGGAAATTGTACTGATTCTAAGTAGTCTGAAAGGGCACAGGTTTAAATTAATCTGTAGTTTGTGTGCGTGTGTGTGTGTGTGTGTGTGCAGGGCAATAATATTAGTGAGAAGTTCAGTGATCTGAAACCTTTCATGCTTTTTGAGCATTGCAATTTTCAGGCAGCTGTTTGTAATTAATTGCCTTCCCAGCTTGGCACTGATTAGAGGCAGAATGCTGGAGCATGAGTTTTGTTTTAAAGCTTAAGAAAAACATAATTTGAAAAATCATGTTCTTGGTGCGGGTTTCAAAGAACCAATATGCATGTTAGCATTTGTATGCAGATTGTTAAGAAGCAGAACTGTCTGTGCAGAAAAACTCTCACTGGTACTATGGTTTAGACAAATTAGGGTATGTCTTCACTGAAGAATTAATTTGGCTCTTATTCAAAGGAACGTTTTGTGACCTCTTATTCAGCAGTTTGATAATGTAGTGCAAAGAGCTATGGAAATACCTGAGATAAATATTCCAAAGCATAGGGAGTCAAAGGAATTGAAGGCCAGAATGTTACAATATCACTGTTTGAGCTATTAATCTGCTTAGCATTTCTCCTTTCTTTGCCAAGCTGTCTTGCACGGTATGTTCTCAGAGCTCTTGTAACCCTATGATCTAGGGCTTGATCCTGATCCCAAGGAAGTCATTGGCAAGACTCTTGTTGACTTCAACGCCAAGACGCACACTAAAGCCTGATTGGGCCCTACTTAGAAGGCAGATCTGATTCTCCCCCAAGCATAAGTCCAAAAAAGGAGAAGAGACAAATGTATTACCTTTAATTATGAACCTATAATAGTCTGCAATAAGGGCCTGATCCAAAGTCCACTGAAGTCAATGTGTGTCTTTGCACTGATTTCAAAGTGCTCAATCATTATTATTTTGCAAACCAGTATGGGAAGATTCCTCAGAGATCTGTGGTAAAACAGTATTACCATTGTTTTCTCTTGTCAGACTGTCCAAAGATCCCGCGCGGTTAGTGGGTTTGGTTTTGGTAAATGTTCTCATTAGCTGAGCCTGAAGTAACAGTCAATCATTTTGAGTGACAGCCCAGAACCTGGGATTTGTCTGTGTGTGTTGGGTGTTTGTCAGCTTTAGTGCCAAACGTTCAGCAAAATGATGAGTAATACCTTTGATGAAAGAGCACTGATATACAAACACACAGCAGTTTCTTAGGCTGGTGTAAGAATTGGCTATGGCGAATTGCAATGAACTGAAATATATTTACATTCAGAAATCTTGCAAAGCTGTTCAGCTGTGATTCAAAGTCCACTGAAGTCAGTGGAAAGGTTGCCATTGACTTTGCTGGGCTCTGGATTAACCGTGGTCGGTTTGCACTGTTCTGACTGCGCAAAGCAGCTGTGAACCTGGTTTCAGTGCCTGCAGAAGCCGGATTTATGGCTGTTTTGATTGCAGGAGTGGTGGAAAGCAGTTGGAACCACCTAATGAATCTGGTTCATTGTTTGCATTCATCTTGCAGCCACTTTAGCGAAGTGTTTTTATTTGTTTTAACAGAATTTGTTCTTGTGCGTCTTTGTTCATTTACAGCACATGTCATGAGCAAACAACTAAAAAGCTTCTTTGTCTGAACACTGTACAATAGGGAACTTTTGTTTTAAGATAAACCTTGCACCAAGAGGTGAGGAATGAGGTACCTAGGTTTGTGTGAATCAGGATCTTACCCAAGTTTGAGGAATGTCATTTTTCCTCATGCCACTTTGCATTTGTAATTATCAGACATTTTTGCTCTACAATGAACGGTGCATGAAAGCCAAAAGTCATTTTGCTGCAAGTACTTCTACAAAGCTCAGACATGGCATATACATGAGTAGTGGAAAAGCAGCTGCACTATCATTATTTTTGTTTCAGCTCTGGGGGAACTGAAATATGTTCTGCAGACTGCTGTATTTTTTCAGGTTATTGGTTACTCTGCTGACACAGGAAACTGTGAATAGATATATTTATCGGCTTTTACAGTAAATGTCATCTTCCTCCCTCCCCCCCCCAAAAAAAAACACACACCCCCAAAACTTGGGGTCAGATAGTGCCACCCGTACTCAAGTTGAGTATTAACCTACTGTACAAGTAGACCCACTGAAATCAATGTACTTACTGAAGGAATACGGTACTGTACTACTGAAGAGGTGAAATCCTGGCTTCATGAAATCCTTGACAGAGCTCCTACTGACTTTGGTGAAGCCAGGATTTCAATGAGTATGAATAGTGATCGCAGAGTCTGGCCTGTAATTAAAATTCATTGAAGAATAAAAGCAATCATTTCTTAATATAAATGAACTATAAATAAACTGAGGTTAGTTCTCCTTTGAGCAGGGGGTTGGACTAGAGACCTCCTGAGATCCCTTCCAACTCCAATATTCTATGGTTCTATATACAGCAGAAAATGCTATTTTAATGCTCTTTATTTCAGATATATTGTTTAGTAGCTCTTCAGGTTATAGGTACTGACTCCTCAGTTGTCAGGGGCAGGGACTGTCATCTTTAATTATTTGTACAGTCCCAGAGTCAGGTCCTGATTCTCAGTTGGGAATCCTAGGCACTTTCATTAGTAATAAGAATAAGAAAGCAGAATTAACAAAAAATTACAGCTATTGCCTGAGTTCCTTCTCGGTTATACCCATCTAACTCAAGGCGCGATTGCAGTTACACTGGTAGCAAACTGATGTAAATGAGATCAGAATCTGGTCCTTAGTCTCCAGTGAAGAATGAGGAGAACATTTTAAACACACATTTATAATGGTGTCTGGTACCACCACTACTTGTCAGGGCCTTTCAGCATTCCATGATTAAGTGGTTTATAACTAAGCAGTTAAAATTCACATTGAAGTGCAACAGCTGGATTAGATTTCCTTTAAAAAAAAAAGACATTAATAACTGATAGGAGGGCAAAAGAAGAGACATGAATAAGGCTTGAATACGTTTCTATTACAGACTTGGATATTTAAAAAAATATTGCTTGGCATTAACTCCCAATGCCTTTATTTAGGTAAATTTACAAAAGCTAACTAATTGGAACAGTTGCTATATTTTGAAATTTAAAAGTCCCTGCCCTGCATCCATGATATGTCAATTCATTACCTTGCTGTCAAGATTTGTTACAGTATCTGGGGTGGTGGATCCATTCGAGTAAGTGGAGTTACAACAATTTATACCAGCTGGAATCTGGGCCTCTCTGATTCTCCTTAGGGCTAATAGAAGATATACAGTTACATTTATTATAGGTACCAGATTCTTAGCAGGTGTGAACTCCTTTGAATTCAGTGGAGCTTCAGAATCTGAGCTGAGAATCTAACCCTGGACCCATATCCACATAGTGGAACTCATATTTATTCACAACATGCTCTCAAAGGAAGCAAAGGGGTAAGAGAAATGCAGATTAAAATGTGTTTTTTATTCTGGATAGGCAGAAATATAATTGTGTTTTAATAGAATTTATAATGTAATAATACATTTTAAGGGATGTCAGATCTCAGAGCAAATCAGTGGTGTTTTCCCCATCTGTTGTTTTTTTCTTGCGAGCAACTAATAACTAGACACTCTTGATACAACTACCCAATGACAGCAATTTTTAAGAAAGTAAATCATGCACAGATTCACTAGTACGCATTATGTTGGGGTCCATGAATTTAGTTTTCTGTATGATCTTAAGTCCCCATTTAAGCCTTATTTTCAGGGTGTAAGTAGTGCAGAGATCTCGTGCTGGCCTGCTAGATGGGGGGAACTTCATTTATAATTACAACTATCTCAGCGTCACTGTAATGATCTCAAGTGGGGTGGGAAGGAAAAGCATTAAAAACATTTAAAACGTATGTAACCACTGCACCTTTTTAATATCTTAAAAACATAAGAATGATGACTAGCCCATCTAGACATTGACTCTGCTGCTTCAGAGTATATCTGTATTTTGAAGTTCTCTAGCACACGCACGCACATGCAATTTAAAATATCCAAATACTATAACAATATGTATATAGAAGAGATAAACACATGCAGAATGACCATTTTGTTTTATCATTTGAAGACTTTGTTGTACCTCTAAATAAACACCCTCTAAGCGTAATTATGTTTTAAATTCAATATTTGACATGGTTTCAAGTAATATTTAGTTATACTTAATAAATAGAAGGGCCAGCCGGGATCCTTAGAAATGGGAATTTATCTGCTGGTATATTTACAAATCAAAGTTCAGTAAAAGTACGGCAGCTGACATGTTGATATCAATCGTTTAATAACTATCCGGCCTTCCTGAGCTCTGATACACCACAGCCTTCTCTGCCACTAATTGCCCCTGCATACTTCATATAAGATAAGACTCAATAATATCAGCTCCTGAAATATTGTACTTCCCTCTGACTCAAAATGTCACAAGACGTTGTGATAGGCATTTTAGCTGGCTGCCAGCTTTGCTTTTCAAAGTGGGTCTTAGCAATTTATTGGTTTAAGCCCTGGGATCTGTCGCTGTTATAATTGGCTGCAGGGCAAGAAAAATCAAAGGAGCATATTGAGAAGTGGGAATGTTCAAAAGAAAACGCTGTTAAAGTCAATGAATTGTGAAAGCAATTAGCTGCCATGTCTCACACACCTGCTAGTACTAACCAATATTTAAACCTCCTGGGGAGGCACTACACAAAGCTTCAGGTGGAGCTGAATGTAGTCGCGATTCAGGATAGCACTTAAGCATATGCTTCAAATGAAGAATTTGCTTAAATATGTTTCTGAAGAGGGATGCTTTCCTGACTTGGGACCTGTGCTTGCAGTTTACATGCAGAAAACAATAGGGTAGAGCATATTCTTAGTATATATTTTGGCTATATCTGTATATAGAACTATATAGGCTATATGTCTATATCAGTTATATAATAGAAATGTTATTATATATTGTATATATATGTAGCTGATATAGACTACATAGATCGTTATATAGATATAAATTAGATATATAATAGGATACCAGTAGCTAAAAGCCATCAAATTTGTAAAGTCATGGATGTAAAAAAGCTGAAAATGGCTGCAAACTTTAAAATTGGATGGTAACAGATGGCAAAATCCCAACGACGACTGAACCGGGTGATATTCTAAACAAAAAGAGCTCTCAACCATACTTCTAGCTATTTCCATCATTTCATGCTGACTCGACAGACATCGTAGGGTTCAGAGTGATTCAGTGTTGAGGGGACTATTGTGAGATGGTTGTATTGTGCTGAGAAAATTATGTGGATTTGTGCAGATGCCGAGTGCGGGGTATGTGCTGCAGTGAGGGGCTATGTGTGTTTGGGAATATTGCTGGCTGTGCTGTTATTTGTCTGGCTGTGTTGATTTGTGTCTGGGGGGGGCGGTTGTGTGGGAAGATTTGTGTTGATTTGTGGGAGTGGTAGTTGGGTTCACGGGCGTGGCCGTTGGGCCATATAATCCACCATCGGTGTAGTCTCCTTCATATGATCAATGAAATTGTGCATGAAAATCATCTGCAGAGTGCGGGTAGTGACTGGTTGTGTTAATTCTGTTATTACAGTGACCTTGGACTCTTGGTACGGTGTGCATACATGCCTTACTGTAGCTGTGCATTGCATAGGTGTCATTCATAAAGTCAAAATGGGTGAGAACTTAAAAATTGGACAGCAACAAACTGTGATGATCTAACCTGGTGGTATTCTGAACCAAAAGAGCTCTCAGCTATGCATGTAGCTATTTCCATCACACTGACTGGACAAACGTTTTAGGCTTCAGAGTGATACACAGAGTGACATTCCTGGAATCATATAGGCTATTCCTATTATATATTTTTATAGATTCTAAAGCCAGAAGGGACCGTTAGGATCATCTGACCTCCTGTATAACATAGGCCATAGAATTTCCCAAAATAATGCCATGTCTTTCAGAAAAACATCCAATCTGGATTTAAAAATAACCTCTTTGGTCCTGTTCGAGATTCCCCTGTTTATGTATCCCACAATGGCATCAGCTGTTTTGGCCACAGTGTTACAGTGGGAGCTCATATTCAGCAGGTCATTTGCCAGGACCCCCAGAAGTGGACACGGTGGGGCTGATTCCTCTCTCGCACTTTCTCTGAAATAGCTCCATTGCGGTCAATGGGATGAAACCTGTGTAAGAATGATGCAAGTGAGAGGAGAGACAGGCCCAGTAAAATAAACAATTTTTTGCATGCTAAACCCACTGGAAGAATATTTCAGACCTAAGGATTATGAGAAAAGTAGAAGATCATAGCTAAGGGCCCATCCAAAGCTCAGTGAAGGCACTGAAATTAATTACATGAGTTTTATAGATCATTTTATGAATCACATCTTTCCCATCTGCTACTTCGCATTCCATTCCTGTGTTTGTATTTTATCTACTTAGATCATAAACTCTTCAGGGCGGAGGCCTTATTTTCAGAGCTGTCTGTAAAACACCCAGAACACTGTTGGTATTTTTTCACTGTGTGTGCATATATATGTATATATATATGAAAAAGAAATAGTGCCACAGTTCTGCTAATATCCATGCCCTTAGCCAGCCCATCATAATTCTGCAACCATTATTGATATTTAAGGTAGTGCATATTGTACTATATAATGGTGATCACTTTTAATGAGTGACCGTGTCTTCACAGGCTTTAAATATGACCGGACTGATATCGGTGTTTATTTAATAGAATCTATTCACTTTACGCACACCAGCATGCTCAGATCACTTACAATCCTAGTCTTGGGGTGAGGGGATGGAGGTGTTTTCTTTGTTTGTTTGTTTTTTGTGCCGGGGGTAGGGTTATACGTGGGCCTGCCCCAGTTTTCCATGCAAACATTTTAACAAGAATTGTCTTAAAATGTACTAATAATGGGCCTCATCCTGGAGCAGCTCTGCCACTAACTGTAGTCCAATGGGAGTTCAGCATGCAGACCAGCCCATTTCGTGTAAGATTGCCCTGATGCTGTGTAGATTACCTTGCTCAGGAGCAATCCCAGGGTCTCTGTTCCATGAGTTGCTGGAGAATGAGCGCATTGCCAGGGTGATTTGTACAATATCTCAGGGGCCCAAGTCTGGAGGCAGACTGCACCTTTTCAGTATCCCCTAGCAGCAAAGGAGCAGCATTAACAGCTCTGGAGAACCTGTTCTAGGAAGCAAAGAGAGTCATGTTGACATGGCCGTCTGCAAGGAAGTGTTTCTCTTAGATGGAGATTGTGGCTTACACTGGTGTTTGATGTAGGAGTCAAGGAAAATAAGTGTCACCAAAATATATTTCTCAGCTTCTGCTTCAGAACATCAGCAGCAGCCACGACCCTACCAAGGCGTCCGCGTCAAAGAACCGGTGAAGGAGCTACTGAAGAGGAAACGTGGCAACATTCATAGCGCTAATGCAGCTGCAGCAACAGCGGTAAGGAAAAGCACAGAATGTTTGAAGAAAGCTCTTCCTTTCTAACTCAATAGGCGCCCCGCCTCTGTCTCCGTTGTATGCTCCCATTGACTTTAATGGAAGTTGAGAGAACTCCATACCTTGCAGGATCAAGCCCTTAGAGGAGGCAGAGAGGTTAAGTGACTTGCTCAAGGCCACAAGATGAGTTCAGTTTCAGAATCAGGACTGAAACTCAGTCGAGTGATGCCCAGTCCAGTGCTCAGTCATGTATCTTTCTCGTGTTCCTTTATCAAGACAGCAGGTTACACTAGCGTAATGGGCTCATTCAAGACCATGAAACTCAGTTATGTTGAAGTTATGAAAGGAGAGAGCTAGGTGTCCAGCTCCCATTGGCTTTCAGTACGATTTGGGCCTTTCTCTCCTTTACGATCCTTTGAAAATCTCAGTTTAAAATACCAAAACCAGCAAAATAAGTCACAGGATTCAAGACAGTTGCCTTATGCAGTTGTATGGTGTATCGTTTGGGATACAGAAGCGTCTGGTTCTTAAAAACCTACTAAAGCTTTGCGGAGCTATTTCTCCATGGAGTCTAATTTCCTATTTTGTAGTGTGCTGAAAACTCTCTTGTTATATAGGTGACCCTGTTGTATATATCATGCATCTTTTGTTCCAGAGAAAACATGCTGAGTAACTTTAAAAGCTACTGAAGCTGTCCAAAATATCCCTCTGGTCCCTCATTTCCTAGACTTAGGCTAGGTCCATTTATTCTTGTATTTAAGCTCCTGGGGGGAAGCAGTTTTACTGTATCTTCACTAATGATGAAATTCACCCTGTACATTTCACAAGACTCATGTATCATTTAAATTACATTTAAGTGTCAGTGGAGCGTGGATCTTGTGCTGACCCACTGCAGAGGGATGAATTTTGCCCTAAAACAGTTTTCAATATTTGCTCTCATATCTGGATAACAGGCACATGCTACCTTCAGCCAAGCAGTCTTAAAGGCAAATGGATGATACTATATTTATTGCTACTTCAGCTCTGAGCTAGAGTTTCTCAAGATGGGTTGAGTTTAAATCTTTCAGGAATGATTGATATCTGAATGTTCTTCTTTGTTCTCTAGGTTGTTTTGCCCCATCAGCCTCTTCCATCCTATTCACCAATTGGTAATGCTTCCAAATATTTATTTCTATTTGTTCATCAGCTCAGTTTCAGCCCATGCTTTTGGCTGAGATTTGGTCCTTTTTTTTTTTTTTTTTGGCTGACATTTGGCTCTTCTTATTTCACAGGCCAGACTTGCATTGATATGGATGTCGCTGCCTCTTCATTGTCCGTTACTGATGATGGGGCATTATGTTCTGGTTGGCTTTCTCAGCCTTCCCCTGCTACCCTACAGCCCTTAACCCAGTGGACAACTTACCCCGATTATATGTCGCATGAAGCAGTCAGCTGTCCGTACACAGCAGACATGTACGTTCAGCCCATGTGCCCCAGTTATACACTTGTTGGACCCTCTTCGGTTCTGACTTACACATCCCAGCCACTGATCACCAATTTTGCGGTAAGCTAAAGAACTAAAGGAAAAAACTGCTTTGCATTATGAACGATGAGAAGCCCCATATGTCTAAATTTGTCCTTATACTTTGTATTGCTCGACATCCCTGCCTCACATTACATTGTCAAGGATGTTGTCTGCAGTAAAAAAGTTCTCTAAGGAGTGCTGCCATAAGTGCATAGGCAAGAACAACCCTGGGAAGTGAGATTGAATAGAGAAAGACGCCTTAATCACGCTTTCTATAATGATCATGCAACTGGCTCTTCTTGGTGTGCGACTCCCGTGTGGTTTTCTATGTGAGCTACAAATTCCTGTTCATAACCTAACTGTTTAATGTGATGGCCTGATTTACTCTCTGCCTGGGCCTGGAAATTAGGGGGATTGTTCTGAGAATCACTGTGGTATCAGAGGGATTAAAAGATTTGACTATATTGAAGTCGGAGTGAATCCAATTTTCTTAACAAAGCTTCCATTTTCCAAGTTCTCTCAAACCCTCCAGCACTCACCACCTAATTAACTCATGAACCATTCTGCATTGTTCTCACAAGGCCCTCTCCAGCTACCACTGAAGTTTAGCAGTAAGATTTCCATTGACTTCAGTGAGAGCTGGATCAGGCAGATTTTATCTTAGGAGAGTATTGTTTGCAGCTCAAGAAAAATAATACAGAGCAATAAAGTCATGTTGCCATCAGCTCTAACTTAACAAGGAGTCCTACAGCTTTGATTCATGGTGCTCATGAAGTTTCAATTAGAGTGGATCATAAATTGTAATCTTCTGTCTAGAGGCACAGAATATCAGGGATCGAAATATACAATAGGCACTGTTGTTTGGACAAACAGCTAGGACAGAATTGCACTTGAGAATCTGGACAGTTTTTCAGCTGAGGCTTCTGAGTTTATTTCAACACAGTTTTTTCAGTAAGTGTGAGGGGGGTTTTAAAATAAGGCCTCCAGGGAACTTGTTTTCACTGGGAAATCTTATTATGCTTAAACATGACTTTGAGTTAGCTGACATGATGCTGACCATCAGTGACTGATCAATATGGACAAGGATGTGTTCAGAATCATGTCATCTTACCTGACACCTCCCGTTCATGTGGAAACATCATCAAAGGGCCACAGTTGAGGACGACAGGTCCAAAATGCAATTTATAATAATCTTGAAAGAATGCCTTGGATGCTTGCAAAAGCGAAGGCAGGAGAGAGAACAGAAAGGTGATGGCAGCGGGGGTTTTAACTGAGGTGCATCCCTCTCTTTGGGGAGCTTGTGAAAATTTTCATACGGAACACGCAACCTTACGGAGCCAGGATAAGCAGTTTTAACAGTGACCGGCAGTATCCTTATTCTGATATCTTTGTTCTTAACAGCCAAGAAGCGCCACTCCAGCTGTTATGCCGCAGCTGGAGGTTACAGACCAGCAAGCACCTCTTACTTATTTTCCATGGGCTCAGCCCCTTTCTGCATTACCAGCATCTACCCTGCAGTATCAACCAGCTTCATCCTCGCTTCCTGGGCCACAGTTCGTTCCACTTCCGATTTCAATCCCAGAGCCAGCCCCACAGGACCTGGAGGATGCAAGAAGAGTGATCAGCACTCTGCCCATTGAAAAACTACTCCTAGAAGATGAAGACAATGATACGTATGTTTTAAATCACACTCTCTCTGTTGAAGGGCTTTAAAGTCATGCATATTGGGCCTGATCCTACATTTCTTGTTCACCCAGAACTCCACGTGAAATCAATGAGAATTGTGAGTGTACAAGAAAAAAACAGGTTTGGGCTATTTATTTTCTTCTTAAGATTTTTGTTGTCAACCACCACGAATGTTCCCTGCAGATGAGATTTGCAGTCAGAGAGAAATTCACCTGTGTGCACAGGACCAGCACAAGACTCCTGTACTGCTAAAGTCGTTTTTAGTCCTTCCTGGTAAAAAAGTTTGTAATGCATAGTTCTTATGCTGGCCCTCTGCAAGGAGAGAATTTCACCCTCAGATGTGGAACATGGATCAAACTGACATGGGTTTTTAATAACATGTTTGGCAATTAATCTTATAGCGTCTGACTGTAGCATTTGGTAAGGATACACTTGTCTTAAGGGTGTCCTATAGGGTTTACTTTACAAGCCTTATTTTCTACAGCTATGTGTAATTGTCACATAGATATATCTTTGCTTTGTTCAGCTCATAAAGGAAACTACCCCTATTCCTGTGCTTAAGAAAGCTTTTTGGAAAAGGACAGTTTAAGTGTGGGGCCTGGCATGAGATGGACCTTAGTTGAAAACACCATAGAAAAATTTCATTCTGATTATGAATATTTTTACTTCTGTGATAGCACCAACTGTTAATCAGTCTGAAGACCAGTAACACAAACAGAACTGGCTAGATATGTGCTAGTGTGAAAAGAGGCCACCTGCCACAAAGGCACACAAAGAATTATACAGTAGCTTCTTCGTTTCATTTTACTGATCATTCTTGCAAAATGTACACACTTGTCTTCATGCAAAGACATGGGAGGCGGAGGGGCGCTAATTGGACTGGTGCATTTTCAGCAGTTAGGTATTTTCAGTATGTGAAATGTTCCCCTTTAAAATTGGGGGAGTCATATTTTATGGCTGCCTCATGATGTGGGTTGCACTAAGGGACAGAAACTGGTCCCAATGGGATTGCAAGATACAGTCCTCTGTCAACAGATCATTGAGGAGACTGGGACTTCCAAAATTAGGATGGATGTCTGGCAATGCTGGCAACATTGTGACATTTATTCTCTCGTTCTGGAGCCTTAACAATAGTTCAGTTTACAATGAAGATAAATAATCCTAAAATGGAAACGGGCCATGTTAAATTAGAGCTTTAATATCCCTTCTTGGCGCTGAAAGTTTCCCTGTATTCCCGTCTTTTAGACTCACAGGCATACGCAGCATCATTATTGCATTTTGGTTTTATTCACTGGAAAATGAGTAGCATATACTGCCCCCTCTAAAGCCATTGTAAATATCAGTGCTGATGTTCCATTACATCATGCCACAGACAAAGGTGGAGGATGAATCCATTTTTAACATTTGTTCACTGCTTTCTTAATAAACAAGGGACTCCAAAATGATCAACACAATTTCTCTGGGTTTTTCTGCTTCACAAAGCCCAGGAGCCTTAGATGATTGTACCATTTGGAAGTATTTTTGGAATTAATTTATTCAAAGAGTTGTTACCTTGCACTGGTTAACTAATTGGTGCCCATTACTCCTTCTTCTACCCAGGCAATATTCTAAACGACTTCACAGTTTTTGCCTGAGTCAGGACTGCAAAATTGGGTCCAATGTCTATAAGACTTTCAAAGCAGGTTTCATAATTGACACATCTAAAGGTTTTAAACAACAGATCCTGAAAAATGATCATAAAGTTGTCTGAAAACTGCAATAACTTAGGCTTACTGATACTAGTGGCTTAAATGTGCAGAAAAACCCAGCAAAGAAATTAATTAGATGAGGCTCAATCTATGACTCTGTTACTCCGGTTTTACGCTAGTAACAGAGTGATGCCAGCATAACACTGGGATGGTGCAGCTGTGAATCAGGCCTGTGGTTTCCAAGATTTATTTGAAACTTTTTTTTCATTTCATTGTACGTAAAATCTCCCAGTTGTATATAAAGTGATGATGTGTTGTCTATGAATTTCTTTCTGGGTTGTTCTGTTAGATTAAAAAAAAAAAAATTCTCAATAAAGATCTACAGTAACTTTCATATGCCTAAAGTGTTTTATTTCATACCCAAAGAGGTATCCCATGGCATTTGACACAATATGTACATGCTGGCTTGGAAATCAATAATGTTAGGTTGATAGGACGTTTATGGGACTGTAACCAGAGATTAATTACGTGGATTTGTGTGGATTTAATGTATGCTAAAAAAGACTCTCATGAGCCAAAACCTTCCTCACTCATGTAGTCCTTACTCATGCAACTGCTCCTGCAGTCACGTTGTTATTTATTTGTGTTACAGTAGGGCCTAGAGGCTCCAATTGAGAGAGGGGACACATTGTGCTTGCCACTGCGCAAACACATAGTAGGAGACAGCCCCTCTCCTGAAGAGCTGACAGTCTGAGTAGACAAGACAGAGTGACTTGCCCAAGGTCACAGATCAGGTCAGTGGCAGAGCCAGGCATAGAACTAAAACCTCCTGACTCCCAGTCCAGTGCCCTATCTACTAGATCACATCACTTCCCAGTAAAGACATCCATGAGGATGCTCTGAGGACCAAATTATCTGCTGGTGCAAATGGCTGACGCGCCAGAAGTCAGCAGAGCTGTACCCACTTATATCAGCAGAGACTTTCGTTCTATACATCTGCATGCACTGTCAGTGCTGTTTTTTTGATTGCTTCCACAGCCTTGCATCAGCATTTCAGAGAGCAGTCGTGCTTTATTTTTTTAATTAATTTGGCCAAAGTAACAGGAGCTCTCACCCATTTAAGTATTGTGGCAGCTATTTAATGTGACAGTCCCTTTTATATAATTTTCTCTTGAAGTCCATGGGTGTGGGGCACCTACTTTAGCTGATGTGCTGCCCAACATGGCCCAGGTCCCACAAAGCTTCATTCTATGCACATTGTCCTTATTTTGGCAGAAATAATCTAGACAGGAGGGCAGGGTGAGGGGGCTGCACCTAAAACCAAGACTGGCTGGAAAGCAGACACCCAGTTACCATTGCACGTGTTTTCTAGAATACTGATTGTGGCCCTGAGGCAATAAATTTGTGGCAATTATGTAGGACAGGACAGAATTGTCTAAGAAAACAAGCATTTGTCCACCCTTTTATTATTATAAATGAAAAATATAGAACAATATTTAAGAAGACGAAGGAGGCCCAGCTGACTGACATCACAGCACTAATGCTTACAGGGTAAAATTCCCCTCTGCGTACAGGGCCAGCACAAAGTTATGCAAAGCTTAAATCCCACTTGAAGACCTCAAAGTAGGGTCGAAGTGGGACTTTAAGTGGTGCATAGGTTTGTGCTAGCCCTCTTCCGAGGGGAATTTCATCCAAACAGCAGAATAAGTGCAATCTAAGTGGAGAGTTGTTCCCACCATTAGGGACCTCAGTTCTGAGAAACCAAAAACTGTAAGGAATATATCAGTTGTTATTTTACAACTTTATTATACTGTTGATTTAATAGACTCAATATAACACTCTTTCCTTCAAGCCACTAGCTTTGAAAAACGTAGAGAGCTATCTTGAGAAGAAATTCTAGAGATGAAATCATTTTAAAGAGGCTCTTCATTACTTTTGATGCACAGATATTACCCATGTATCCCCTGCATATACATGAGGTAATGTAATACTATGTATATTACTGGACAACTGCAAGCATAATGTTGTGGTTCTGTTAAGTCAGACTTAAGTGCTGCGCAGTGCGGAGGGGAGAATCTCAATCACAGGAGAGTTCATTCAGCTGAAAGAGAGCGTGTAGCTAGGCTGCATGCTGTTGAAACCAATAGGTTTAACTCGTGGTAGCAAACACTAAGCCTGTTTTCAAAATCAGATCTTTAAATTGCTCTTCGATGTGCACAATATGCCCTGACTGTAGAGTCTACCACTCACGGCATAAAACCACAGACCAGATAGTGCTCTTCTGTAAAACTGTTAAATCAGCAGGACGATTCGTGGCTAGGCAATGATCAATGTCTTTATTTACTGTCTTAGAATTCTACATATTTATGCAGCTAAAGGTATGAGGGAATATACACTGGCAGCCGCAGAGCGAATGAGAGAGCTGAGAAGACTAGATGCCAAGGAGCACAGAGGAAAGGTAATGCAGACACCGTACCCCAATCAAAGCAGAACCGCAGCATTTAATTCACCTCTGTGCCAGCACTAAGCCTGCGCATCATTTCAGTCCCACCGAAAAGCACATATGCCGTACGTGATTCATAAACCTTCTGAACAAGGGTGACTTTCATCCTGGGGCTAGTACAGAATTTATTTCACTGCTTCCTACAAGGGTGTTACACAGGCATGTTTCTGTCTCTTTCTACGCTCAGATGGGAGCACTGTGCTTCTCTGAACAGTGCTGACAACACAAGAGCTACATGCCCCTCTAACAGGAGCATCCTTGGGAAACATAAGGACTTAGTCATCCTATGAGTCTTACACGGAGTCCCTTTTCCTCCCCACAGCCTTTTCTTTTTATTAGTTATCGCTGTTACCAGAGTCTTGTCTTGTATTTGTTTTGCTGCTATTTTCAGACGCCCCTGTTGGTTGCTGTAACTGCCAGGCAACCAGCCATAGTCTATGATTTGATACTGACAGGGGCTGATGTCAACGCTGTGGACGATAAAGGGCAGTCCGCTTTACACCTCGCGGCAACGTACGGATATGCACAAATCATCCAGGTAGGCCCGGCTTCCTTATTTTAATTGCAAGCAATATAATAGTGCAAAGAAATCATAGTATCGGGGTGGGGTACTGAAAACCATGCTAAAGTTTCAATTCTCTGGGGTTTTCCCGGTCCTGCTTGCGGGCTGAGGGACTCTGTAGGGAAGTATGTGAGCTGGGTCTAGTTGCAGTCCGTCTGCAAAGTCGAGTGAGTTGTGCCTCGCTCCCTTAGGGAGCAGCCTGCATTGTCTCTCTCTGGTTTTGGTTCTTGTGATGCGAAGGTTCTGGATTTTAAGAAATAAAGTAGCGTTACACTGCAACCTTCCAGAAAGAGTATTTTGTTTTTATCTAATGTCTCTGTTTGTATGCCGTGAACATAACCATCAATTGAGAGACGTGTTTCTAAAACGAACATCTCAGAAGTAAAGATATCCTTAAATAAAATCATTTGGTTTGATTTCATTCTTTCCAGTCTGTATTAGTCTTTTTTCCACTTGCAACTAATGTGTCAGCCCTTTGTTTCAAAGGAGATGGCTGTCTTATGTCAATATCTTGTTTCTCATGTTGTGGATGCTCGTTCCTCTCAGAGGAAATCTAGGCATATAATTGTGTGGTTGTTGTTATTGTTTGTTGTTTGCATTGCCGTAGTGCAGACCTGAGCATCATTGTGCTAGGCGCTGTATAAACACACAGTAAAAGACAGCTTCTACTCTGAAGAGTTTGCAATCCGAAGAGCCACTATCGAACAAGTGGGTGTAACAAACAAACAGAAGGAGTCCATGGGAGGGAGAAGGTAACAATGATAAGAGCACATGGGGTCAAATTTCCTTTTCATTGAACTCAGTGGAAATGGAAGTGGAGTTACTCCAGTGTTACACCATTGTGCATGAGAGCAGAATTTGGTCCATGGTTACATAGACTTGCTAGATTCACAGTTTGCAAAAGCAGATATATTTTTAAAATTATAAATAGAGACAAGATAAATAGAGACATGGATTTTCAAAGGCACAGAGAGGACGTAGGCATCCTTGGGAGAGGCTCAGCT